>BMAU01019961.1:0-256797 GCA_019973935.1 Trichonephila clavipes | reverse complement strand
TACATTAATACATATATATACACATTAATACATATATATAGTATAATAAAAAATAAAAAAATAAAAAAGTGAAGAAGTTCTAGAACCTACAGTGCTGAAGAAAGAAATTGAAATTCACAAGACGCAACAAATGCAGATATATAAAAGTCTTTGGACTAAACTGGAGACCTATTATGATTTCTAAAGCTGTCACTGAATTAGGCCAGCTATTTAGGGTTAACCATGTTTATGGATCCAACCTTCCCCGTACAGCAGAAATTTTTGACATAATAGGGGGGAATAGAGCCATGTTGAAAAGTTAAGCCTATTTCTACCACGTCGATGATGAACCTGACAATGTAGTAAAATGAAATTAAGAAAAGAGAACAAAAATGAATATCTTAAGGAGAGGAATAATAAAAAAAAATTAATATAAAAAATTAGGATAACAACTCACATATAAAATAAAATTTTTTTGGAAATCAAAAAATTAACCTTCTACGTTAAGATCCCACGCGAAATGACTTAAAGGATTGGAACACCAACACAAGAAAGAAAAACCGTGGTGCCACCTGTATAGTTAGTTTACGAGTAAACTAACCACTAAGATGTTTTAAATAAAGAAAACAAAGAAATTTTAAATAAAATAATGAACGAAGTTAAGAATAGATAATATCAAATAGAAATATATTTAAAAGTAAATTCACGTGGATAATTATAAACTAGATAGTTATATTGCAATTAAAATAAGCGCTTAAAATATTTTTAAAAAATAAATTAAATAGAAGAAATTTTAAATAAAATATTGAACTAAAAAAATATATTTAATTTGAAATAGAGACATATTTAAAAATAAATTTACTTGGATAATTATATTCTAAACAATTATTGCAAAAATTTCACAAAATTACTATGTTTTAAAATGTTATCAGTAACTAAATCATTGTTTCTTTTTATAAAATTTAAGATAATATTTCTAAATATTGATAGGTTTAAGTTACTACCCCAGAAAGGCATTTCCATAATGTTAAAATCAAATAAGTCTCTTTTATCAAAAATATTACTTGAAAGCAAATTATTCTTAACGTTTAATTGAAGGTCCAAAAAATGAGCTCACTCATTATTATAATTAGTTTTTCATAATATTAAATAGTGGAGACAATAATTAAAGCTAGGAACAAAGTCTACTATATTACTAAATATAATTAAGTCATCTATGTATCTAAAAAGTAACAAGATTCATAACTAATACTTTCATTTTCATAAAAGTGCAAGTAAATATTTGCTAAGCAGTTGCTAACTGGTCCACCTTATGGTAAACCTTTAATTTGCTGATAATGAGCGTTATTATGGAAAATATAAGTTTATTTTAATACTAATTCAATAATAGAAACATATTTATCATATTTGATTATCTTATACGAAAAATATTTGCTATATGCTATTTTAAGAATCTTAAACATGTCTTCTATATCTTATAGGACCACTTTTCCGCCTAGTCATGCTAGGCACATGCCTAGGGCGCAAAAAGTTGGAGAGTGGAAAAAAAGAAAAAATTAAAATTACAGTGAACTTACCACCTTCTAGCGAATCGTGGGAGAAACATTTCCGTCACAAGAGAGTAAAGACTGAAATGAGATCTACTAAGGAAAATGAAAAGTTAAACAGTTTGATGTTGTATGTACTCAAAATGATATTGTAATTGAAATTGATTTCAATGAAGTTATTAATAATTTTCTCGAAAAAAACATTCGTTTTTTAAAGAAAACCGTCGTTGTAAAATATAATGGCAGTGACTCCATAAGGAATAGAGATGTCAACAAGTAAAAGATAATAAAGCGATAAGCGATGAAAAAGATGATAATTTACAAGCTGAAAACAGTTCATACAATAATGCAAAATTATTTCAATAATTTACTGTACTAATTTACAAAAGGGTGAGTGGTCTGAGACGCCGTTAAGTAAGAAATGAACAAGAGTAGCCAAACCATACCTATATTCATTCTGTACAACTGTCAGTCCATAACACGGTGTGTCATTATGTGGTGGCTAATGGAAAGACTATTCAGACAGCAAAAACAAAGAAAGAGAAAAGAGTAAAAAACTTAAGGGAAAATCCCTCCCGAAACAAAACAGGAAAAGTAAGAACTGAAGAAGGAAAGGAAAAGAAATAGGGGGGGCATAACTATTGAAGTGCATAGGGACCCGGGGAGATTAAGAACTACCATATATATATATATACACTCTGTCGCAAAAAAATATATGCACCCAGAAGAAATTGAGCTACATTCACGAAATTTGGTATGCATGTAGTGTATATGAAAATAAACAAATGATTAAAAATTCAGAACAAAATATCATTTTATTAAGCGGTTACAGCTTGCAAAAGGTTAAAAATCAGTAAGTAGTAAAGCCACCTCTGGCAGCTATACAAGCCGAAATTCGGCATGGCATCGATTCAATTAGATCACTTATGACCCCCTGTGGAAGATCCTGCCATAGTCTTTGCATCTGCGCAGTTAATTCTCCTGTATCTCGGGACGGCTGCAGTTGCCTTCCCAGCGCGTCCAGACATGCTCTATTGGCGAAAGATCTGGTGACCTGGCAGGCCATGGTAGGACGTCATATCCTTGAAGACATTGTTGGGAGAGTCGCGCAGTATGTGGACGAGCATTATCCTGTTGATAAATGGCACCTGGGCGACTTGATAGCATGAAAAGCACAATCGGCGTTAAAATATCGTCCACGTATCTGCGAGCTGTCAAAGTGCCTTGAAGGACCACTAAAGATGATCGTGTGTCCCAAGAAATTGCTCCCCACACTGTCACACCTTGTGAAATTGCTGTATGCGGCTCGACAATAAATGCCGGATCGGACCGCTGGCCGGTGCGCCTCCAGACACGTGTGCGGTGGTCATCAGCACTGAGACTGAATCGGGATTCATCACTGAAGATGACACGTCTCCAGTCTGTCACACTCCAAGTTGCCCGAGGTCGGCAAAAATCCAGTCGACACTGCCTATGATGTGGGGTCAGTGGTAAGCGTCTTAGCAGACGTCGGCTCCTCAAGCCAACTTCGGTCAGTCGTCTCCTTATGGTTTCTCTTGATGGCACTGGATGTCTGGAAGGAGGTAAGTGGCGTTGAATCGATGCTAGCGACGTTGTTGGTGCCGAAGTGGCCACTCTTCTGATTGCACGATCCTCGCGATCATTTGTGTTCCTGGGACGTCCTGACCCTCCGCGACGGTACACTCTACCTTTTGTGATCCACTGTTGCCAACACCGAGCAACTACCATATCGCTCCGACCGAGGTGGCGGCCGATACGTCTATTCGACCAACCTGCTTCTCTGAGGCCTATTATGCGGCCCCTATCAAAGTCCGTCAGCTGCTCGTACTGCCGCCGGTTACGTCTTAGAGGCATCCTAAGTCTCAATATCGTCTATCAAAGTCATCAGATTCGTTTGGATAGCCGTACGGCGCTCGTACTCATGCTTTTAAACTCTCCCCAGTTGCGCAACTAATATGCGCATAGCACATAGACTTGTCTCATTGGCTTCGAAATTTTAATCATTTGCATATCTCTTACCAGACTACATTCTTGCCGAGTTTCGTGATTGTAGCTTGATTTCTTCTGGGTGCATATATTTTTTGCGACAGAGTGTATATATATATATATATATATATATATATATATATATATATATAGTCAACCCTCCTATAATGCGGTACTCTTACAGCGCGGCTTCCGTTTAACAACGTTCCATCAGTTCTTTCCGATAGGGATGACGTATATTAGTGTTAGTTTTATTTTTTTTCCACGGGATCTCTGCTCAGCAGAAGTAACACATTGTTTCAAATTTTGTGTAATAAACGCTTAAAACAGTGTAAATAACTTACATCTGGAAGTGTAATACATTAATATTACTTTCTGTTGTATTTATTTTATGTTAAAATCTTGCCACCACCTCTCCCTTCGAAATCTAGTATTTTTTTTTTTATGAAATAAAAAAAAGTAGTGATTACACTGATCGAGGAATAAATTAAAAGCGGAGCACGCACTGAGGCATGGCGTAGACAAAACAAAATGTTTAAGGAATTGCGCCAAAAAGCGCTTGGCGCGTTGCACTCCTATATTAAATCAGTAACGCCGGTGGAGTTTATCTCGTCTTTTGTATTTATTGGTCTCCATATAACGCGGAACGAATAATGTAATTTGTACTAATTCTGAGTTTCTTATAGCACGGTTTCCACAAAAACAACGCGGTAGACGGTTTTCATAGAACGCGCTACGAATTAGCCTGGTTTGTTCGGTTAAATCCGAGTTTCTTCTAGCGCGGTTTCCATATAACGCGGTACGCACTCACCGCGTTATAGGAGGGTTGACTGTATATATATATATATATATATATATATTGAATTGCCATAAAACTAATAGCAATAGCTATAAACAGAAACATAACAACACTGTTGTGAATGGAAATGATTTGTGTGAATGAGTGGCAGCATGGCGCCACGTTTTTGTAACTGTGAACAGGTTGTGTGACATCATTATGTTCTGTGTATAAAAGGGGTGGAGCCACACGTGCTCACACTCACTTGGTAGTTCTGAATAAACTCAGTTATTTGAATTGACTGGCTCGAGTCTGAATTTCTTCCTCCAACGCCGAGCATCGGGTAGATGCAGCTCGCAGAATTATTTAATTGAAATTGTTCTTTACATAAGTTTTTGGTACCCTCGGCGGGACTGGTTGTTGGTTGGAAGCGAAACTGAAACCGAATTTAAATTATTGAACTTTGAACTTCGAACTTAACTTTTTGAGTTATAAAATGGAGGTGAATGCTTTGAAAGCGGCAAGAAAAGGCCTGAGAATAGCCTTTTCTTTCAGTCTAAAAAAAAGATTGAAACCGAATTCACAAAAAAAACATCCATATGAATCAACTTTCGATTCTGAAAACTCAATTTATCGATAAATTTCAGCGACTCGACACTTGTCAAAATCAAATTTCTGAACAACTCTTGGGTACAGAAGATGCCGTGCAAGAATATTTAGATGATATGGAAGAATACAGAACACTACCGTGACCGCTACATCGAAATATGTACTCGAGTAGATTTGAAAATACGAGAAACCGTTGTTCCTACCGAAACTGAAAAAGAAGCTTTAAATTACCGAAAATCGAACTGAAGAAATTCAGCTGTGAAGCTAAAGACTTTTTTGGCCTTCTGGAGTCAGTTTCAGAAAATTCACAATGATAAAAGCATTGCGGAAGAAGACAAAATGCAATATTTATTGCAATCCATGGAACCGAAATCGAAAGCAGAACGATTAGTATTGAGTTTCCTGCAACGGCGGAAAATTATCCCAAAAGCCATTGATCAATTAAAAGAGATTCGGTCGTGAAGATTTGTTAGTACAAATTTACGTACGTGAACTTTTAAATTTAGTAATGAAGAACGCTGTTTCTGGAAGAACGAAAACTGATTTGTCGGCCTTGTACGATGAACTTGAAGGGAAATTACGGTCGTTGGAGAGTCTTGGACGAACACAAGAAAAATATGGAGATTTCCTTACACCATTGGTAGAGTCCTGCTTACCCGAGGAAATCCTGATGGCCTGGGAAAGAAAACGGAATACTGAAACAGACGCTAAAGGATCACGAACTCTAGAACACTTAATGACTTTCCTTCGCCTGGAAGTCAAAGGGAAGAAATGGTGCAGCTGGCAAAATCCCGGTTTTGGAATTCCTATCCGAAAAAAAGATTCCCCAACTGAAAGTGTTAAGCCGACCGAATTAACGACTGCATCAGCTCTGGCGAGTTCCGTAAAGTCCTCAGGTAAGAAAATCAATAAATGTATATTTTGTGAGAAATATCATCCCAGTGAAAATTGCTTTAATGCTAGAAAAATGTCTTTAAATGCTAAGAGACAATTGTTATTAAGAAAGGTGCTTGTTTTATTTGTTTAAATAGATCTGGCCATTTGAGTAAAAATTGTGATATTAAAAATGATATTAATTGTTCTAATTGTAATTATTCTCATTTTGAAATTATGTGTCAAAAATTAAATAAGAAGTATGAACAAAAATTGTGTTCCATAAAAACTGAGAACTCTCTATCAAGTAACTGCAACGGAAACCAAAGTATTTACTTTCAAACTCTCTGCGTTTTCATTCGCATTAAAGATCAGGAAAGGAAGGTTAGAGTTCTGATTGATACCGCTTGTGAAAATAGTTACATTAGTGAAAGTGTTACTAGTATTTTGAAGGCCACTCACTTAGAGAGGAAACTATAATTCATTCTCTATTCGGGGGCAATGAAACTAAACCGAAACATCACAGCGTGTATTCTATTGAGGTCAGTGATTTAAAACGCTCTTATGCATGTTGTTTTGAAGTGCTATCTGAAAAGAAAATATGTGGATTTATTTCTAAGATTGAGGATAAGCGTATTTTAAATGAGTTAAAAAATAAAGAAATTATTTTATCAGTTTAAATTGTAAAGAAACTGAAATTGGGCTTTTGATTGGGGCTGATAATATAGGAAAATTATTGACTGGGAATTTAATTGAATTTGATTCGGGTTTAACAGCTATTGAAACTAAACTAGGATGGACGGTAATTGGAAAAGTATGTTCGAACGATAAAAACGTTATGTTAACGACTTCGTCTTTGCATGTTCGGAATGTTAGCGTTAAAGAATTATGGGAACTTGATGTCTTAGGAATAACGGATCCCTTACTTAATGAGAATACGAAAAGAAAATTTTTGAATTAACCGATTTTAAGAATAAAATGAAAATTCTTCCCAATGGAAGATATGAAGTTAAACTCCCATGGAAATGTAACTCTGAAAATTTGCCCAGTAACAAAGAACTAACATGGAAAAGACATCTACAGATGATGAATAAATTAAAGAAACGGTAAATTTTCTGAGGATTATAAAAGTGTGTTTAGGCAATGGGAAAATTTAAATATCATTGAACGTGTGCCGGAAGTAGAATTGAACAATGAATGCCATTATTTACCGCATAGACCCGTGATTAAATTAGATAGTGCGACTACAAAAATCCGACCCGTATTCGATGCTTCGGCCCGTGAAAAAGGGAAACCATCTTTGAACGACTGTTTATATAAAGGCGTAAACCTTATTGAACTGATACCTGACATTTTAGATCGTTTTAGAATTTATCCAGTCGGAATTGTAGCCGATATTGAAAAGGCGTTTTTGATGCTATCTGTTGCACCGAAAGATAGAGATTATCTCAGATTTTTTCCCATGCAATGAAAAACAATTAATGTACAGGCATTGTCGAGTTGTGTTTGGGGTGTCTTCAAGCCCTTACTTATTGAATGCATCTATTATGCATCTTTTGGAAAACTGTAATTCCGAATGTAAGGAAGTTGCACAAAAGTTAAAATCTTCCTTTTATGTTGATAATTGTGTAACTGGTGTTTTCAGTGCTGATGAAATAGAAATATTTATTGAGAAGACTAAATTAATTATGTCGGAAAGATGTTTTAATTTACGTATTTTTGAGAGCAATGTGGCGAGTAAAAGTGTTGATAAACACTCAGGCGAAACTTTTATTTTGGGTATCATCTGGGACTTGGATAATGATGTTTTGAAATGTTGCACGAATTTCGACTCATTAACGTGCGAAGTGAAAATAACGAAACGATTAGTTTTGTCTACGGTGCAAAAAGTTTTCGATCCCATTGGAATGTTGGCACCGTCTACATTGCTCCCAAAATTACTATTGCAGGAAATATGGAAAATGAAAAGGGCATGGGATCAGGAACTACCTCAGAATATTGTAAACAAATTTATGAAATGGTTTAATGAAATTCAAATTTTGAAAGTTTTAAGTGTACCACGTTGTATGAAAATTGATATTTTTACTGAATTACATGTATTTGTTGATGCAAGCAAGGGGTCATATGCGGGATGCGTCTTTGCTCGATCAATAGTTGATTCTAGAGTTAGCGTAATTCTTGTTAGAGCGAAGTCTAGAGTAGCTCCTATCAAACTTTTGAGTATACCGCGTCTAGAACTGATGGCTTGTTGTGTTGGTGCTCGACTTGTAAATTCTATTTTGAAAGCGCTTAATATGCCGGACTTGAAAGTTACTCTTTGGTCCGATTCCACAACAGCACTTTGGTGGATTAAAGAATATGGAAATTGGTCAGTTTTTGTAGCTAATAGGGTAAAGGAAATTAGACAATTAACTCAAATTCAGTCATGGAAGTATGTTCAGGAAACATGAATATCGCAGATTTACTATCTCGTGGTTGTTCTCCACGACAAATGCTTAGTTCTAGATGGTGGGAGGGGCCTTCCTGGTTGAAACAAAATTCGGAATATTGACCAGATGGTGAAATCAGTTGCGAGCCTCAAGAAGTTAACGTAGAGAGAAAGAAAACTAAAAATGCGAATGTTGATCTAGCAAACGATGCACCCCCCTTGCTTATATGTAATGTGTCTGATTATGATAAAATGATAAGAAAATTTGCATGTGGATTTTAAGATTTGTAAATAATTGTCGCAAAGACTATAACAAATGTAAGGAACATGAACTTTCTGTTGCTGAAATTGAAAATTCTGAAAAACAATTGATTCGTTTAACTCAGACATATTATTTACCTGATGTTGAATCTTTAAAATGTGTTACTTTTATTGATAATGATAATATTTTAAGAGTAAAATCTAAAATAACTGAACGAAATGATGAAAGTTCTTTTTTGTATCCTATATTGTTACCTGATAAATGTGAATTTACAAAACTTTTGATTAGATCTATACAAAAAAGAACTGTCATGCAGGAATACAAATAATGCAATCATTAATTAGAGAAAGGTTCTGGATTATCAGAGCTAGAAAAACTATTAAGAGTATTTTGAATGAATGTTTTATTTGTGCTTGTTTTAAAGTGAAATCATTGTCAAGCGGACCCTCACCCTTACCACCAGACCGCGTGAATGATTGCGCGATATTTGAAGTTGTAGGAATTGACTTAGCTGGACCTCTGTTTTTAAAAACTGGCGAAAAGGTATGGATTACATTGTTTACTTGCGCAGTCTATCGCGCTCTACATCTTGAATTAGTAAACGCTTTATCTTCTGATGCCTTTTTTGCTAGCCCTTAGGCGTTTCATTGCCAGGCGCGGGAGGCCCAGGATAATTTACTGTGATAACGGTACTAATTTCGAGGTGCTTTCAATGACCTTGCGAAATTGGATTGGCATAAAATATTGAGAGAGACATCAACTCAAAAAATAGTTTGAAATTTATACCACCCACCGCCGCATGGTGGGAGGCTGGTGGGAAAGGTTGGTTCGCATTATCAAGGAACTATTGAGACGTTCTCTTGGAAAATCAATATTGTCCTATGAAGAATTGTCTACAGTGATTTGTGAATGTGAATTTTTAATCAATAGTAGACCTTTAACTTGTATATCTGAAAATCCACAGGAATTGATCCCTCTTACTCCAGCAATGTTTTTAATAGAGAATCGCTGTTCCGATACTACCGATATTGACGAATTGAATTCAACAGACTTAAGAAAGAGAATGAAATATAGAATTAAACTTTTACGTGATTTAAGACAACGTTTCAGGAAAGAATATCTAAGTGAGCTAATACAAAAACAGAATGATAATCGGGTGCGAGAACCCCGAATTGGGGAAATGGTCTTAATTGGAAACGACAGTAAGAAACGTTTGTCTTGGCCTATAGCTAAGATTATAGAATTAATCCCTGGTCGAGATGGGGAAATTCGAACAGTTCGGCTAAAAACTCAACATGGAACAGTGCAACGTATCTTCCCTTTGGAAGTACAAGCGATTGCTAATAGCAATAAGGAGTTGAAAGAGGAATCGGTTTATGTTAAAAGTACTAAACCTGAAAAGGTCTTGAATATTAATGATGCAATTATAAAAAAAAATACTTCTTCTGGAAGATTGGTTAAAGAACCAAAGAGACTTGATCTTTTAAATTATAACTGTTATAGGTTTGAGACTCTCCCCAAGTCTCAAAGGGGGGAGTAGTTGTGAATGGAAATGATTTGTGTGAATGAGTGGCAGCATGGCGCCACGTTTTTGTAACTGTGAACAGGTTGTGTGACGTCATTATGTTCTGTGTATAAAAGGGGTGGAGCCACACGTGCTCACACTCACTTGGTAGTTCTGAATAAACTCAGTTATTTGAATTGACTGGCTCGAGTCTGAATTTCTTCCTCCAACGCCGAGCATCGGGTAGATGCAGCTCGCAGAATTATTTAATTGAAATTGTTCTTTACAAACACCGTACAGGTCAGGAATAAGAGGACCACAGAGTAGTATACTCTTAAAATGGCTAAATATGTTCTAAAATAGTCTATTTTTAAACATAAATCAGTGCTTCTCAAACTTTCAATATTTGCAACCCTATTTTCAATCATAATATTCTACGAGCACCCCCTCCATGCAACAACAATGAATTGAATTCAATAATAATGTACTTTGACGTATAGCTACAATACGACGTTAGTTATAAACGCACAAATTATCAAGATAAGTATTGAATTTTGTATATAATTTTATATATTACAAGCCCATGAGGTTAATAGTAATTATTAAACTTGTTATAGTTTCTAATACTATTGTTCGTGAGAATAATGTGGGGGTTTGGTCCATAGACGACAACGATGAGAAGAGAACATCAACAAGATATATTTTAAATCAAAACAGCACAGCAAAACACAGTAAATTCTTTTCATCCATAACACTTTTCATCCATTACACTTTTCATCCATTACACTTTTTCCAAAACAAAAAAAAACGTTTTCTAACTGTTGCCACTCCCTCACAGAGAAACTTACCTCTCACGGATTTTGGATAGGGGCGCAACATACTCCCCACCTTGAGTTTGGGGATGCAAACTCAAAAACAAATAAACAAAGATAATATGTGCATACAATTTTAGATTACAAAAAAAAAGTACATACAAATATTTCAAAATATTGGAATGAAATTAATTTCTTAAAGTTCTAATACGTAAAAAAAAAAAAGTTCAAAGGTGTTTTTAAGTGTTTATAAATTTCTTAACTGGTTTGATGTTACTTCCAAAGGGTACAGTCGTTGGATTGGTCTTAACATGTCTCCCCTTTCAGTTCGCAATTTCACAAGCCTAATTATTCCATATTTTCCTGGAAAGAGTTCCAGTACTCTTCCTAGCAGCCAATGCAGCCGTTTCTTATCATCTGTACCAATTAACACAATGTCACCTTCATTTATTTTATCTTCTCTTTTGATAACTGAAGAACGAAGGAAACCCAGATACTCTCTTTTAAATCGTTGTTTTAGATTTTCGCGAACCTTTTGAATATATCTCCATCTCAAAACAATATTAGTCTTTTGAATTTGATCCAAATCAGGAACATCATTTAATGGAATGTCCTGAAGAAACATTGAGGGAGTCAAGGTTTTCAGCTCTTGTTCCTCGGATATGTAGGTTAACGGTCTGCTATTCATGACCGATTCGCACTCACAGACGAGAGTTTGCAATTCCTCGTAAGACAAACAGGAGCGCCCAAGATTTTTTCTTAAGAGATCCTTCAAAATTCCAATCAAGCGTTCCCAGAAGCCTCCCCACCATGGAGAAGAGGGTGGATTAAACTTCCAACGTATTTTTCGTGGACTCTAAATTCACTTTCAATTGTAGTCCAATCTAATTGTCTCAAAGCGTTGTTTAGACCTGTGAAATTAGTACCATTGTCTGAATACATCACAGAAATTCGTCCTCTTCTGGCAATAAACCTACGCATAGCTTGGATGAAGTCAGTGGTACTAAGTGAAGTTATTAGTTCCAGATGGACCGCTCTAAATACGGCGCAAATAAAAAGTACTATCCACGCCTTTTGCTTAGATTTAGTCAACAAAGGTCCAGCCAAGTCTACAACTGAAACTTGAAAAACTGCTGCTACTTCTGTTCGGTCTTTTGGAAGAGGAGGAAAAGGTACCTCAAGATGTTTAATCTTTTGTCTTTTACATGTTAAGCATTCTTTGATAACACTTCGGACAGTTCTTTTCCCTTTCACTATCCAAAATCTTTCACGTAAAATAGTCAGAAGAGTTAATGTCCCAGCATGTTTGTTAACGAGATGTTCTTGCGCTATAAATCTTCTCACTGCCAGATGTTTCGATGGTAGAATTATTGGAGAAATAAAATCTTTCGATTCTTCTTCATTTATCAATCTGGACTTCAATCGTAATATTCCTTCTTCATCTTCAAATATTAGAAGACCTTTTAAACTTTTTCGTATTTCTTCATTAGAGTAATATTCTTTTTGTATTAAACGGAAAATAATCTTTTGTGCATTTAACAATTCTTCATTTTTAAGTTCAGCACATTTTCTTAAGTTTTTGGCCTTTGGTTGGAAACGCAGTATCCAAGCCATAACCCTAATCATCTTTGAAAATCTAGAAAATCTTCTGGCTAACTGTGATGAAATTGAGTCTACCTCTGTGTTATTAGCAGAGATGACTGACTTTCGTTTTTCTATCTCTACTTCTTTCTCGTTAATATTTACAGCTGATTTCGGCCACTGTTCCTTCGAATTTTTTAACCAATCTGGCCCTGCCACTACTTGCGTTTCTGAAGTTGTTTAGGTCCACAACCTCTTGATAAAATGTCTGCTGGATTCTGGTCAATTGAAATATGGAACCAATCTTCCGAAGTTGTCAATTTTCTAATCTCACTTATTCTGTTGGCAACGAATACCGACCACTGTTCTCGACGAATTATCCACGTAAGAACTGTAGAAGAATCGGTCCAAAAGTAAGTCTTGATATTGGAAATTTTCAGGGCATGCTTCACAGAACTAAAAAGCCTGGCCCCGATGGTAGCTGCCATTAATTCAAGACGTGGTATAGTAATAGTCTTCATGGGAGTTATTCGTGATCTGGCTTGAAGTAATTGAACGGTCACTGAGCCCGTATTGGATTCACTTCTTAAGAAAATGCATGCCGCATAAGCTGTTTTACTGGCATCGACAAAAGTATGGATACTCAAATTGGATTCCTCCATCATGCCTAACCATCTGGGAATTTTTATATTTTTGAAGTATTTCAGCTGCTTTCCCCATTTTAAAAATTTCTTCCTTATTTCATCATTCACTTCATCATCCCATGCTTCTTTAGTTTTCCAAGTGGCTTGCAGCAAAATCTTAGGTTGAATCATAACAGGTGCCAAGAA
The DNA here is from genome assembly GCA_019973935.1 of Trichonephila clavipes. Lineage (NCBI taxonomy): Eukaryota > Metazoa > Arthropoda > Arachnida > Araneae > Nephilidae > Trichonephila > Trichonephila clavipes. The sequence continues at coordinate 243,587 of BMAU01019961.1, read as the reverse complement.
ACCTATGGGATCAAATACTCGACTAACCAGTGAAAGTATTTTCCTTTTAGTTATCTTTTCTTTTTCATCAAATTTCAAAGATTCTGAATCTATTTCTAAAGTATCAGAATTTTTGTCCCAAATCAGTCCTAATACTAGTGATGTCGTACTTTCTGAAGGAATGGCGGAACTTTCCCATCCTCTGAGATCAAACATTCCTTCTTTCATTACATTAGTTGCAGATTCGACGAATATTCTAAGTTCGGCATTATTTTGTACACTAGTTACGCAATTATCGACATAAAAACTATCTTGTAATTTTTTAAGAAATTCTTCAGAGTAACGTTCTTTTACTGATTCTTTTAATAAATGGTAATTAATAACCGCCATTAAGAGAAAAGGACTGCTGGTGACTCCAAAAGCAACTCGAGCATGCCTGTAAGTTCGTATATTACCCTCATTGTCATACCAAAGAAATCTTACGAAGTCTCGATCTTTTTCATGTAAAGATATTTGGAGAAAAGCTCTTCTGATGTCTGAAATTACACCGATCGGTTTCAGTCTAAATCTAGCCAAAATAGCAGGAACTGATTCAATTAAATTGTTTCCAGTCTCTAAACAGTCGTTTAACGACGGATGGTTATTGATCTTAGCAGAAGCGTCGAAGACCGGTCTTATCTTCATTGAAGATGTTGCGGATGTTTCCTTGATGACAGGTCGGTGTGGAAGGTAATGGGTACGAACAGGTAACTCCTTTCCAGGAATTTCCTCAATAACTCCTTCCGCTAACCATTCTCTAAAGACTTCATGATATTTTTCTCTAAAACCGATCTTTTCCAACTTCCTGGTGGTAGATTCAAGTCTTTTTAAGCACAACTCATAATTGTCTGTTAGAAAGGCCCGATCCACTTTCCAAGGCATATGGACCTCGTATCTGCCATCTTCCTTTTGCCGGACTGTTTCTAGAAAGTGAGACATAACCGCCTTTTCCTTTTCCTCTCTTTGAATTTTGCTCAATAGTATCCCGTATACCAAGCATTTCTAGATCCCACAGTGAAGAGACAGGAATATCTTCTTGAGATAACATAGTTACAATATTCATACTTGTATCCTTTTTGTCGGTATATCGGGGTACTTTACCCATTAAAGTCCAACCTAACTTGGTTTCTAATGCTACTAAGCCTGTCTTTAATTCTTCTCGTCGACCAGTAATTAATTTACCGGCTACGTCTGCACCCAAAAGTACCTCAATGGGACCTGTGTTTTCTTGAATATCTGTTAAGAATATGTTTTTAGTTTTCAATTCATGTATCCAAGAACCATTTTTTGCACTAGAAATGTCATTACAGATGACATCATGATCTAAAGCATCCAATTTACAAATATAGTTACCATCAAGACTACTCAAGTAGATTTTATAACACTTGTGTTTATACATCCTTGTTTTAGTTCCGCCAAATAAGGAATGGCGAAATTCCTCTTCCCTCTGCAAATTAAAACCCAACTCTTCAGCTGTAGATCTCAAAATATACGATTTTTGTGATCCGGTATCGATGATAGCCCTAGCTTTACGCTCTCTCTTGATGCCATGTACATTTACAACAAGAGTTTGTAATATAACTTCATTCGTTGCACGAGAATGTAACGAATCAACTGTGTTTTCATTAATATTTTTATCATTCACATCTTGTTTTTAGAGAATCAGACTTATTACATTCAATATTTGGGCACATGAACTTTACATGTCTTTTTAGAACACAACTGACAAGTTATTTGAGATCGACATCTAGAAGCAAGATGACCTTTAGCCAAACAAATTCGGCATAATCCTTTCCTTTTTATTATTGCAATCTTTTCTTCTAATGGAATAAAAACGCCCTTTTACAAAAGCGAACCGGATGATTCTTTAAACATAACACACATATTTCGTTTGGTTCATTAATGAATAATTCATTAGCAGACGGGAGTGAGCGTTGGCTCTCTGCCAACTGCTTGCATTCGCGCTGATAGGGAAATATGTCCGATCTACTTAATTTTATTTTTTTCTTCTGATTGCATTTCGCTCTTTAGAAACGAAACGATAGAATCAAGTGTTGCAGTCTCATTATTTTTTCTTTGTCTTTCAAATGAACGCAATATATGGGTCGGTAACGCACTTTCGACTAACGGATATAATATTATTCCGCACTGATCCGTGGTTATACCTAAACTACTTAAAGCCCGAAGTTGAGTAGAAAGTTTATTATACAAACCACTTAAAGAATCTTGTTTCTTTTTAGTAGCGTTATTTAAAACAAGTTTTAACAACTCTCGTACATAAAAATCAATTAATAATTCATTTCGTCCATATCTTTCAACTAAGCTTTCTATCGCCAAAGGATAGTTTTCATTTGTTATAGGAAAAGATTCAATAAGCTCTCTGGCTTCCGATTTAATTTTTGTCGATTGAACTAAATAATGAAATTTATCACAATTAGTTAAATTTTTATTTTCGTGTATGTTTTTAAACTGATTCCAAAAGGTTAACCAGTCTTTTAATTCACCTCCAAATTTATACAGTTCAACTTCAGGAAGTCGTGGGGTAATCGCTTTATACGGATTTTCGCAATCAGCCAAATGAGAATTATTACCGGAATTACTACCTTCGTTATTATTTTGTTTACTCTTAATATTCTCTAATACACGTTTAGACTTTAATTCTATTCTCAAAGCCTTTTCTCTACATTCTTCTATAATATTAAATTCAATTTTGAATTCTGTTTCATCTGTTAAAGCATCCAAATAATTATTATGTGTTAACTCTAACGAGTTCGTTTTTTGCCTAAGCAAATGTAAACACATATCAATTTCTTCCGCGTCAGCGTTTTCATTTATCAACACACTCTCTAACTTAGTGTATGCTTTCGTAAACGCAGTGCGCTGTGCTGTTTTATTTCGTTTAATAATTTCCATCTTTACTATCTTATTAAATCATTAAATCAGTTCATACATTCAATAATAAATATATGTCTATGTTCAAGATATAATTATATCAATAACTTCAAAATGGAAATTCAATTCGCTTACCGTTATCAAAATCCAAACCAAAACCCGCCCACCCGGGGGCGCCAGAAATATAGTTTCTAATACTATTGTTCGTGAGAATAATGTAGGGGGTTTGGTCCATAGACGACAACGATGAGAAGAGAACATCAACAAGATATATTTTAAATCAAAACAGCACAGCAAAACACAGTAAATTCTTTTCATCCATAACACTTTTCATCCATTACACTTCCAAAACAAAAAAACGTTTTCTAACTGTTGCCACTCCCTCACAGAGAAACTTACCTCTCACGGATTTTGGATAGGGGCGCAACACTTGTTCTTAGCTTAGTATTGATAAATTAATGATTAACAGTTGACAGTCAGAAAACATTGTGCATTGAATGACTGATATATTTATTAGTGATATATTTATATGAGTGCAAATGGATATTTTATTTTTTATTATGTCCGAATGTATATTTTGTTTTGCTTCCTTTCAGCAAACTAATAAATTTTTCTGAATAATCTTTTATTTTCAACTTTTCGATTTGCTCGCGCCTCTAATTAGGATTATCACGGCCCCTTTGGGAGACGTACTCCTCTGTTTGACAAATCCTGGCATAAGTAGTTAATGAAAATATGAAATGAACTTATCCATATGAAATGAACATATCCATATGAAATGGACATATGCCTTTAAAATGAACATATCCATATAAAATGAACATATGCATTTAAAATGAACATATCCATATAAAATGAATCGTATTCCTACATGAAGGGAATCAGATTCATGTCCAAAATGAATCATATGAATCTATTCTGTATCGTCTTTATATAATATTTTCCCAAATATATACTTTTTAAGGGGGTTCGACCATGTGTGTGTGTGTGTGTGCGTGTGAAGGGTTCAAAAAATAAATTTTTTTCTCATAAATTGTTTCCTTAACATGTATAGAATACGGTGTTAAAGTGATTTTTTAAAATTCGAAGACATTATGAAGAAACAGGTGTTAGACGAGCAACTGCTCGTAGCTCTAAGTTAAAATTTTCATTATTTTAATCGAACTTGAAACTTTAAACGCATTTTTCTCAATACTGCGTTTTTCAAACTTTCCTTCATCACACATCAAGAACGGTTAAACCGTATAACTTATATTTATAGGGTAGACTCAGCACACATATACGCACCAAATGAACTACGATCTCATTCCAAAGTTTCAAATATTTCTATTTTTCATAACAAAAACATAACAACAAAACCATGAAATTCGAAACTTTTTCTTCAGAGATCTACCAAAAATCCAATTTTTAATATTTTCAATCGAGTATAGTTCATGCGGTGCATTTAAGCTTATGGATTAAAACGCCGTTAATTTTTTTTTGATTTCAAATGAGCCAATCACAGCCAGAATCGTGGAGGAAAAAAGTGAGCATCAATTTTTTCAATGCGGGTGTGTTCAGAGCGCTATAACTCACGTTGTATTGGACAGTTTTGGCTAAAAATTTATATACATACTCTTAAAATACATATAAATAAATAATAATAAACGTAAAGGTCTATCATTTTACTGGTCATCAAAAATAATTTTCAAAAAATACTTAAAAAGGCCGTCCCCTTAAGTTTAATTACTTAAGAGGACTCGGTACGATTTGAACAATCCTTTTTTATTTATGTATTTAAAAATATTTTTTTATAATTTCATGTAATGCTTCTATTCAAGAAAATGATACGAGATGAATGTTTGTGCATATTATTCGCATAATAAAAAAAAATTGGAAAATTTTAAAATCTTACTCCTTTTATAATTATTTTTTTACCTGAGTTTTTTTGTAATATACTTAAGAATGTTTTAAACAACTTTAGGGATCGATTTTACAATAACTTAATTAGTTTCGAAGAAAAAAAATAAAATGTTTATATGCATGCTAAAATTCAATGAAAAAAACAATATCTTCTACATTTTAATTTTTTTTAAAAAAGTATTCAGTTTACAGCAAAATAGATCCCTAATTTTGTTACATGCACGATATATGACACACAGGGAAAAAGTGGAAGTGATTGGCAAATAATAGTGGAAAGAGTAGCATTTTGAATGCATTAATGTGTCTAAAAGCACAAACTGAGGAAAACCCCTTAAAAGTTTATAATTCTGAAAAAAATAATTATAATAAGCAAAATAAACTTAAACACCTTTTAAGGCCATATGCTATAAATTTTTCTTTAAAATAATAGTATTTTCAAGTTATTTGAGCCTATAATTTTTTTTATGATTTATCAATCTTTAGAGAGTGTTAATTGCGCACAAAAATTCAAGTAAAAAAAATTTTCTGTCATGACCGAAATTTTAGTTTTTTTCTTCTCATATATTGAAATATTATACTTGTATGAAAAACATATGATGAATAAGAAGTGAAATTATGAAATTATTAATATAAAATGCCTTAATTCAAAAATTTTACTTGCACACGTTTCAAAAAGAAAAAAAAAGTGTATGCTTATGACCACACCATAGAAGTGATAACTTCAAATTTTATAATGTTATTTCAGGGGTTAGTTAGGTGAATAAAAAACAAGTAGATGTTAGTATTGTCCTAAAAAATTATTTATTCATATGTCTGTACTCATAAAGCAATATTTTTGTGCGAAATATACAATCATATTTGGGAATTAATTGTATTCTAAGAAGGAAACAATAGGTTTATGGTAGCTGAAATTGGTTATAAATCCTTTAGATTCAAAGTTTTATTTAAATATTTATAAAAAAACTCGTCAAGCGTTGTTCCGTACTTCCTCGTGCTTCATTTTGATCATTTGACATAATTAAATTGAATTTTCATTTTAAAAAATCAACTAAAGGTTTTGATTTGTCTTTAGAAAACTCTACTTTAAAATTCCTACATAAAATTAAAGGCAATTTGTTCAGAAGACCCGATCCGGCTTTGTGAATCTTGGTTGTAATTTAAGGTATCCGACTACGTTCGGAACCGTGATTTTAAAAAAGCGCATAAATGGATAATTTTCATGATTTTTAGTGTCACGTAGATTGGAATACATGTATAAAACTGTCTTCAGAATATTTTGACAAGAAAAAAATGATTTTAAATACAATATTTCGGCAAAAAATTAACTTAGAATAACCTTTTTTCAACATTTCCTTTTGTGAAAAATGCTTCTATTATAATAACATTTTGCCTGCATATAGCTCGGACCTCTGTACAGAGGCTCAACTATGATTTTTGAAAAATTCACATTATTTTCAGAGTTACAACCCATTGAAATAATTCTCGGCATTTTTTTCTAAAAATTTCTCCCCTCTGTTGTCGTAAAACATGGATAAACCCACTTCTAAGATATATTTTAAAAAAATTCTAGTTGAGCCTCTGTACAGATATCTAAGCTATATACAGGCAAAATATTATTATAATAGAAGAATTTTTCACAAAAGGAGAATATTTTGAAAATGGGTCATTCTATGTTCATTTTTGTCAAAATATTGTAAAATAGTTTTTTTATTGTAATACTATTCTTAAAACAATTTTATATACATTTTCTTATCTAAGTGACACTAAATATCATAAATATTATCCATTTATGCGCTTTTGCAAAATCACTGTTCTGAACGTAGTCGGATACCTTAACAATATTTAATTCTATCCATGAATTAATTTAAGCAAATGGATAAATAGTATGACTGGTAGTTGATTGGGAAGAAATGAATCTAGGCCAAAACATTTAAAAGGGGATTTAATCAGAAGATTTATATCACATAATCTCTGGCTTATACTAGGTCTTTTGTCATTGTATGGGAGTTTTGTACAAATATATCCGGTGCTGCTGCAAGGAAAGTCTTCTTTATTATATTTTTTTTTTTATTTAAATTATTTAATGTAACTTTTTCTTAATACCTGTAAAGGGACGATCCCAGCAGGTGTGCAGCGCGTGCACCACACGCGAACGGCCAAACCATGGAGCGGCCGCAGGCCGTACATGTGGTTCTATCAAACAAACAAAATTTCTTACGAATTTCTCAAAATAAAACTTATAATAAATGGAATAAATATGCTGAATGTTGGATAGTTATCGAAAAATTAAGTCCCGATTTCCCGATAGCACAGCATAGTCTAAGAAAAATAGAATGTTAGTGCATAGTGTGTTAGGCGATTGTCCATAAATATTTACTCTTTACAAACATCCTTCATCTGATAGCAAAATTCGTGAAGGAACCGATAATACCGCAATAAAAAGGTTTTGTTTTGTTTTATTTAATAGCGGCTCTGGGGCAGAGCACAGTGGATCGATGCTTAAGTAAAACGTCTCAAAAGAATTTTTGCGAAAATTGCTTTACAAAAATATCTAAATAGTTAATCTAATAATATTTAAATTAAATATGAATTGGGGGAAATTATAAGTTTTCTATTTAATAATAATTTTACAATTTAGAAAAACAAAATAGGGAAAAGAAACGATTTATGCCTATGGTTTTACAACGCTTATAAACAATGCTAGTTTTCCTTTTTAGTGAATTATACCTCTATCAAAAGGTAGTTTATCGTATTTTTATTTGGTATTAAGTTATAAGAGAAAAACTTTAGCAGCTTCTATTGACTTTTGAGTAAATAATTTTCATTACAAAACCTGTTTGAAAAACACTTAAATGGTATTATTAATGTTTGCGAAGTTCTAAATTTAATTTTATGTTGTGTGTAGGAACTTAATGGCACTTTAGTACTACGTTAAAAAAAATGGTAGTTTTATGCATTTTTTTAAAAATCCTAATTGTAACCAGATACCATATAATCAAACAAGCGAATCAAGGGATTCATAACATAGCACTAAGAAACAGAAATAAAAGAAAACGTTCATTAAAAGCTCTAATTCTGATCTATTTATCTATCTGCCCGCTTACATGTATACTATTAATGAAAGAGTAATTTCGTATGATCTAATTCACTTAACGTGTTTACTATTGTCTCTATGTTATCAGCAAGAGAGGCTTTAGGGCCAGGGAAACTGAACCCATGTCCGAGGCAATAAATTTTAGGGGCGGCATTTGGACAGAATTTGAAAAATACATTTTTTTGGTTACGAAAAAAGTGTTATGGAAATATGTTTTGAAATATTATTATTTACTTTGGAAAAACTTGGTTCCTTATTTAAATACCTGGAATTTTAATTTTAGACTGAATTGAAATGCCGATTACTGCTAGTAAAATTTATAACGACTATATCTTTTTTTAAAAAATAAAAATTACACTGCGTGGCGATTTTTTGTAGCAAATATATGGGCCCCCTATCTCGGGATACTGGTGCAAACGATTATCTTTTTCATACGGTATTACTACATAAAGCGTGACACATGTGCATAAAACAATATTTTGTTTAGATCAGTGTTTGGCAAATTGAAGTTCTTCAAAATTTTGCTTTTATGTAGGATTAAAAATTACGTTTGTTAAAAAGCTATATTTTGTGTGTGTGTGTGTTCCCTCACTCTTTTCTAATTTATAAATATCTCTATAAAAATTATTGTATTTTTGCATGTTCATTTAAATATTTGACTGGCTTTCAGACAGATTTTATTTTTAAATATTTATTTGAATTTTCTCGTTTGCAATTTCCAGGTATATATTTGTGTACAATGTGAATCTGGTATTTCATTTCATGTATTTTTATTCTATACTCTGTACGCTTAAATTTATTTTTCTTATGTGTTGAACCTTGAAGAATTCGAGGCTGGTGTGTACGTTAAATTATGAGAAATTGGATATTTTTTTCTTATTTTCTTCTGTAACTTTCTCCCCATCCTAAGTGGACAAAGGACATTCTTTCCACCCACAGAATGTCCGGTGTCAGAAACCTTAAGGCGGACAGAGGCAATAAGAGTTTTCGGAAAATAGTGAGCCACAGGAGATGTTTCATTTTAGTCGTGAATGTTGTTATTTGAAGTTAAAATAAATGGTTGTGATCTCTACTATCAAAAAACTCGTTTTCAAAAAAAAAAAAAAAAAAAATGGTCTGCCAAAATTGGCACAATTTAATCTCTTACATTTAGCTCGTTTGAAATAGAAACAAGTAGTTATGTTTTTAATTTCGAATTAGTTTGTATTTTTTAAGAAAATAATACAAATTCCTCCTGTAAGGTACACTTTCGAATAAGGCCCAGCTACACTGCTCAAAAGAATTAGGGGAACAAGCAAAAAAGTGAAGAAAACAGTGTGAGACAGACACGTATTGGCACGCGTATCAATGCGCAATACAGAAAAAAGGCGTAATAAAATTTGGAATTAAGCTTTAATTCTTTGAAAATATGGAAAAAACATGAAAAGATGATTTAGGGCAACAATTTGGTTACATATAAACGATAAAAAAGGTACTGTTTAGACATGATGCATGAGTTTTAATAGGGTGTGTGGTCTCCTCGAACAGCTAAGACTGCTGCACACCTGTTTGCCATGGATGCGATGAGGTTATCGATCAGACTTTGGGGGATACTGTTCCACTCCTCAAGAAGTGCAATCTCCAAGTCTCGGACAGTAGCAGGCGGCCTTGGTCGCGCAGCAATGCGTCGTCCGAGCATGTCCCAAACATGCTCGATTGGATTCAGGTCAGGAGAGCACACTGACCATTCCATACGCTGTATTGTTTCAGCTTCAAGCATGTTCTCCACCAGACGAGCTCTATGCAGTCGGGAATTATCATCCTGGAAAACAAAGGAGTCTCCAATGGCTCCAGCGTAAGGGATGACATGAGGTCGAAGTATCTCGTCTGCATACCTGCGGCCCGTCAAAGTGCCATTCCGAATGATATGCAAGTCCGTACGTCCGCCTATGCTGATTCCACCCCATACCATCCAACCAGCTCTTCTGTATTGTGACCTTTCACGAACGAATGCGGGGTTATTTCGAGTGTCCCTGTCCCTCCATACAAGAACACGTCGGGTGTCACACTCTAGACTGAATCGGGACTCGTCTGTAAACAGCACTTGGGTCCAATCATGTTGCTCCCAATTTCGATGTTCAGCAGCCCATCTTCTTTGGGCCGCACGGTGGCGTGGGGTCAACGGAATGCAGACCATTGGCCTACGTGCATAGAGCCCTCCCTCATGAAGCCGATTACGTACTGTTTGGCTGGACACCCTTCGTCCTGTTGCCAAGAGCAACTGTCTTTGCAGCTGCGTAGCATTCTCTGTTCTGTTTCGACGGGCTGATAACTGTATATACCGGTCATCAGTTGATGTAGTGGTGCGTGGCCGACCTGCCCCTGGTCGACGTCTAACATTTCTTGTTTCTTGGAATCGATTCCACAGCCTTGCAACAACACTTCTGGCGACTCCAACAGCGTCCGCGACACTACGTTGTGTTTTCCCGGATTCCAGTCTTCTTATAACACACCATGCCATGGATTCAGGTAAATCACGTTGTTGAGACATTCTCAAGTAACCTTGTCTCAAAAGAAAAATACTGCGCAATCGAATTTCACAGTTACGGCAATAAAACAGACGTTTCTGCAACATCCCGATTTCTGCCCTTATCTCCTTTTTCTGGTTTTTGACGTCATGAACTTTGATTTGCATATAAAGTTTTCTTCTTCCGTTTTCTGGTAGGCTTTACATTATGGATGATTCATTTTATGTTACTTATTGGTATACATCTTTGCTTACTTTTGTTAAAATCATGTGCTCCCCTAATTGTTTTGAGCACTGTATAATGCTGCTACCGATCTCTTTAAATATGGATCTTATGTGTTTACCTCTTATTAACGGACATTCTATTTAAATGAAAGTGAAAAAAAGTTTATTTTTTATTTTTTTGTAATAAAATTTTAAGACTTCAAAGACAAGTTGTGTTTCTCCTTAAATAAATTAAATATAGTGCTGTCCTAATAAATCAATGTAATTTAACAGAGGAAAGGAACAGAGAAATAAAAATTTGCAGCATTGTCTGTTGTATGTTTCGATTTAGTGACAAAACAGAATATGTAATAAAGAGATTGCAACTCGTGGGTGCGCGTTTTCTTTGGGTTTACATAAGAAATAAAAATGCTAGCTAAAGTAGAAAAAAAAAGAAAGAAAAAAAATAAAAATGTAGCTTCAAAAGATCCGTTCAACGAAAGATTTTCAATAAATTTCTATAAGTACAAGGTTTTAATGTTCAGTTTCAAACATTTATATTGTAATTAAACTTTTTCCATTAAGAATTTTCATTTTTCGTAAACTTCAAATTTAAAAAAGTCAGTGACTAAGGTATTTATTTGTATATCATTTATTTAAAAATTAATACGATTTGAATTTCTATTAAACTGACTTGTTTAGCATTGAATGACAAAATTCCCGATGTCTGGTCTGGTGGATTTAAATTTCTGGCTCTAGAACATATTGTGTCAAACATAATGTTCCTTATTGGGAGATACTATTATATTTTTACCTTATTAAGATAAAGTATTAGAGAATATTTTATTGTATCTGCCTTCATGATAAAGCGGACTATAAAAGTAATATATTTTGTTAAAAAAAAACTCTTTTGTTAATATATGCGTATACATTTATATAACAAATAAATTCACATAATGCATAACGATTTTAACTGAAAGGATTACTGAGTTAAAAGAAAACTAGTTAATTTTAATGGCAATGAAATTATTTTGCATATACGTATCCATAGCTCTAGTTAAGAGTACGGGGTTTTGTAAAATTTTATCTTTGAATTAAATCGAAATATTATTAATCGATGCCAACTTTTTTTCGTAAGACAGCTTCCACTTCCAGAACGAGACATTCTCATCCTTCATTACTGTTCCAAGTATTAAAAAAATGCGGCTTATTTGTCTTGTTTATTGTAAATTTTAATTTTTTTTCTGAATCCTCAAATATAGATCATTTTTCCGAATCATCATGTTAAGTTAATATACCCCATGTGTTTTTAGATGGGGTTTTCTTTCTCTCTGTCTTTTTTTATACATCAAGAGAAATTTAGTAATATGTTACGATTATAAATATACTAGCTGGTATACCCGTCCTTCGCACGGGTGAATTGAAAAATGAAACAATACAGATTGAAGGATAAAGAAGCTTTTAATGAGATAATTTTATTTGAATTACACATTAAACAAAAAAAAAACTTTTGTATATCTCAGTTGAACAAAAAAAAACATGCTTGTTGAATTTTATGTCTGTAGATCTAATAGCTAATAAAAAGAACTTTTTTTAATTTATACCTCCCCTTAACTCTTTTGTGGGTCGATTTTTGAAAACACCATCCTAAGCTGATCTCTGCTCAGCAAAAGAAACGCATTGTTATAAATTTTGAGTAATAAATGCTTAAAATAGTGTAAGTAATTTATATCTAGAAGTGTAATACGTTAATATTACTTTCTGTTTTATTTATTTTATGTTAAAATTGTAATCTGCCTCACGCTACGCCTGTTCAAGCCTTCGCAGTTCTTGGCGTCTGGCGTAGACAAAACAAAATGCGAAAATTTTGGTTTCCCACATAAAAGATAGATCTATCCTGTCACGGGATTTTTTGCAGATGGCAGAATTTTTCCCTACTTACTTGACAATTAATGTTATATTTTGGAGACTTCACACAATATCGTTATAAATTATAGCCTATGTGTTATTCTGATGTATAAGCTATATCATCGTAAAGTTTCATTAAAATCTATTCAGTTGGTTTTGCGTGAAAGAGGAACAAACATCCAAACATACTTTCGCATTTATACTATTAATATCATTGTAATGTTTCATTAAAATCCATTCAGTTGTTTTTGCGTGAAAGAGGAATACAAACATCCAGACATACTTTCAGATTTATAATATTAATAAGGATTCTTGCAAGTAATTGTGCTATTGCTGATCAAAACATCGAAAATTCATTTCTTAAAAATTCTTTTGGAATATTTAAAGTTCGTGAATTAGGTCAATAATAGGTTAATTATTTCAATGCTTATTTTCTTTTTTAATTTAAAGAGAAATAAAATTAGTAGAATTATTATAAATTTATTTTCAAATAAGATTGCATGTTTTAATATTTAATTTTTATCGAAAACATCCCGAAATGACATTTTTTGAGGAAGCTAAAAGACAGAATTTTGTTGGAACGAAAAATATAACGTATTTTTTATTAACCATGAAAACACTCTGAAACACGTAAACTGTATAAGATCGTGGTGCGAATTAAAGATAAGACTGGGAAAAAATTGTACTATTGACGCGGAACAACAAAATGTATACAATCGAGAGAAAATAGCGATTATGCGCCATCATTGAAAGAATGATTGTTGAAGTAAATTTTTAGCCAATCAAAATTTTGCATTCAGAGGAGCTAGTACAAAGGTAAGATAATGGTAATTTTTTAAAGACAGTTTAGATATTGGTCAAATTTGATCAAGTTGTTTCAGAACACCTTAATAATGTCCAGTGCCGGTTTAAATTCATTTCGGGCCCTGGGTGCAGAAGATCTACGGGCCTCCTTGATGCACTGGTGGATGCGAGGAAGGGCTCTTGGATCCAGTTAAGTCAAGCTTGTCTGGGCCCTTACGGACCCGGGATGGGTAAATGGATAGGATGGGAGCGCTCAATGGATAAATCTGCACTGATAGTATCAGTAATTGTAAAAATAACAAAACACGTATTCCACACTACTTAAGGCAGCATTTTCTAAATGAAATAATTACTATTTTAGCCGAACCTATTCGTAATGAGATAACACGCATTGTCAAAAAAGCAGAATAGCGCAGAATAATTCTTGACTGTACACCAGATGCACACAAAACAAAGTTTGTTATTAGATGTATGAGCACTACTGATGGTAAAGCATATATTTTAGAATTTTTTCTATGAGTTTTTAGGAATACTACAAAAGAAAGGCTTTCAGATATGGACTCATTCTCTTTTGAATCCAAAATCTCTGAAAAAAATTGATTTCACCAAAATTATTGACAATTTGCTTCTCAGGAAGCCAGAAAAATTATTTTCCAGTTAATTATTAAGTAGTCTTTGTAGGAATTACAGCCTTTCAGAGTGGCGGGGGGAAACGTCCCTCCTTTCCTTTTTAGGGGTGTGTATATCCGACTGAAAACGAAAATAGCCGAATTAGCGTTACATTCCCGAGCTTGACGTTCATTCAAGTTCACTCTCAAGCAAATCGCGCCAATAGAAGTTATCACTTCAAAAGTTGCATTGCTGCAATGCCTCAGAAACATCCTACTTTATACATAACACCTTCCTTTTTTTATATTTATTTTTACTCTTTTTAAAGTGGATTTTTATCAAAAAGCTTTTTTCAGCTATTTTATCTAAAAAGTCTAATTTGACTAATTTGCTTGTTTACATTTCTAAATTGAAGTTTTTCCCAACTTCTAATTTTTCGACATACACAAATGATATATCAATCGAACGATAATAATGTAAAGAATATCACTTAATAAAGATTTTATAAAACGATACTCTGGTTATTTTCGGTGTGTAGTGTACTGAGGCTTCTTAATTATAAATATTTCTATATCAAGAATTTATGTCCACCTGTTAAAAATAATGGTTTTTTTCTTCCGAGATGGAAATACCTTGAAAGCGTTCTTTCTTTGTGCAAATATTCTAAGCTGTAATCATCTAATTAGTCATTAGAAAAGATTTTTGTTCTTAAGACACCTTCACCTTCGAAGAACTCTGGGTTACAGTAGTACAGTAGCAATGCTTAAGCAAAGCAGTAAAACAAAGACTTTTAGAAAGCATGCAGACAGTCAAAAAGTTCAGTCTCACCTGTTGAGTTATTTCAATCCCAATTAAGTCGGCCAGATTTTCATGGATGGTCTGTTTTCCCTTAACCTGCGCAAATAACCGAAGATTATTCACAGAAAAATTAAGTTAATCGTAACTGTAATGCCATAGAAAAGGAGAGTAGTGCATAATTGCTTCGCTTCTGTGAGAAAAAACTCGCTGATTTATGCATACGGTTGAAAGATCTCGAATGCACAGTTCGTTTTAATTTTCTTTTAACTTTAATCTTCTTTATGGCAGAGGTCAGTGATTTTCAAGCAATAAAAATTTTAAGAACAAATGAAGGTACATAATTTTATTTAAAACAAGTAATACAAAAAAAATTAAGTCGATTCTTACATAGGTCAACAAAGAAAAATTTTGTATTAGTTACTTTTTATTAAATAGTTACATTTAATATAAATATGTATATACATATGACAGAATCACACTATTAAGTGGCAAAATAGAAAGCGATTTTACTTGCAATATTTTCTCTTTTCCTTTCTATATAGAGTGTTGGAGTATTTTTGTTTGTTTGTTACAATTTATTCATTCATTAAATTTAATTAGTCTAATAAAATAGTATAGTAAAAAAGAAATCACACTTGCTTAAAAATTAGGCCATACTATATGGGATTCGAATTAGCAATTATTGGATTAGAAGTCCAACCCGCTATCCATTGCGTTACAGGGACACACCGAACGGTTTTCCTTTCTATACATGCTGTTGGACTATTATTTTTGATTGTTACATTTGTTCATTTTTTAATTTAATTAATTAATTAATATTTAAAAAAACTGTATTGACATTAATGTCATCTACACAATATTTTAAAAATGTATTTGAACTTGAATGGATGAATGGAAAGTATTTTATTAACGAATAAAAATTTGAACAAGATATATATAATGAGAGAGTTAACTGATAGTAGGAATTGAAAAACATTTACTTAGTACAATGTTGCAATGTATAAATGAAATGACCCTAACTTCAATTTGGTTTTATTTCGTTAACAATGTCACACTTTGAAGCTGCACGAGAGCAAATGGTGACGGATCCCATAATTTTGAATCAGTGGTCAGGCGACGATGACGAAATCAGAGCTGGTACCTTACTCTCCAAATTTCTGCACTTTTGACTTTGAGAAGTCTCAAAGAACATTGGTGAGTCCTTTGAGATGGAAAGTTTAATGTGCATCAATCTCTCAAATGATTCGGACTCTTTGATGACAAAAATAAAGTATGGTGTTGGTCATAATTGTTTGTATATCTCAAAAGGTAGAACACCACCTATTATTATTTGCATCTATTTTAGATTGAAACTCATTTCCATCGAATTGTAAAAAATTTTATCGGATTGTAAAATTATTTTTTCAATTTTTGCTATTTGATTTTTATGATTTAATGCTATTGTATCTCTTTATATTGCAATAAATTTAATTATAATACTTATGTTAATGATACATATATTTAAAGTTGTATTTAATATAAAAAAATTTTTAGGAAAAAATAAATATTCTCTTTATCTCTTTCTATGTATATATATATATAATTAGCGAATATAAAAAATTGAAAAATGGTCTCCTTTATTATCGGCTGTATAATTAAATGTAGCCTCCCCCTTTATTCTACAGTAAGGTTTGTTACATCATACATACTAAATACTGAATTGAAAAGGAAACTACATTTGTAGTCTGCGAAACGGATGACAGCCTTTGTTGCTTCATATGCCAAAAATCCTATAACTTTAATCTGAGAAACATAGTTCCTCGATGAATTTAAAATTCATCAGGAATAATTTAATTTCACGCGAATACATTTCGTGCATTTACATTCTCCATACATACCTAAAAGTATTCTTTTTCAGAATCTATTGAAAGTATTAAACCCTGTTTGAAATTTAATAATCAAATTGCTAACAGTAATTCATCTTTAATAATTCTAACAGTAAATTATAATAGCAATGTATGATAGGAAATATACAGAAAAAAATTTTAATTAAAAAAAAAATAATTTGAGAAGAATTTTTTTGTAAAAAAAAAACTGAATTATATAATTTGAAGTTTTCGTGCATAAAAATGCACGAAAACATAAAAATGCTTTTGTTCTTAATATAAAAAGTTTTAATGAAAAGAAATTAATTTGTTATACTTTCACGTGTATAATGCATTGCAATCTTAAGATCATTCAGATAAATTTAATTTTGATCTTTTACCTTGAGATATTACGATGTACATAATCAAAATCCAAATAATAATAATAATAATCGTAACACAGGTCAATTCCCCTTTTAAAATAAAAATTCCGTATTTTACACGTCATTTGCTACTCGAAAAAAAAAAGATTAAGATTACATTTAAATTTTTTCAAAGCTTTCACATACTTTTTGCCCAATTTTCTTGACATCAAAGTTGGAATACTGATCTTCCAAACATTTCTTCTTTTCACTATAAATCTGCAAAGTATCATTTTCGAAATTCTCTGGATCTTCTGATTCAAGAAAAACAAATAATAAAAAAAAGGCATCGAAGAACGTCTGATGTGATTTATTGATTATGAAATTAAAGGATGAATTTCAATATGTTTTTATGATAAATATTTATAACATTATTTATAAAGCAACACCTTCGTTGATTTTGAAGTTAAAATTTTACATTTAAGCCAGAAAATATGTGCTTAATTTACATAAATATGTGCAGTTAATAAAATGCCGAATTTAATTGTAATAAATCAGTTAAAACATTAACTCTATTTATAGTGAAATATATGATTATTCTTTACACAAGATGCCAATTTCTACTAGATTTGAAGTTGGGTTTCTTACAGTTATTATTAACACAGATTAAAATAAAAGATGAAATTAAATTAATTTATTTTCCAATTGCAATTAAATAGTTATAAAATTCAAATTATTCTTGCTTTTAAAAAAAGATATTTTTTGACATTTCATAATAAAAGTAAGTGATACCAGCTACTGAGGAGTTTACTAGGCCTTCATAGATAAAAAATACCAAGACGCAACCCCATTTAAAAAAATAATAAAAATAAAAAATAGCTTCAATTAAATCTGAAAAAATTTACCATATTATTCCTATTTAAAAGCTGTTTATGTTTAAAAAGCTACATCCCTAGACTTTTAAAATAAAATGATAAATGGCATCACACACGTATACACGTAATTTTGAAATATTTACCAATCCTTTTAAAAAAATGTGGATTATCAAGAACAAACTATTACTAAATAAAAAGACTGAGTCATATACAGTAGAAACTGTTTTTGTGCGGTCCTTTTTTTATGCAATTTTATTTTTGTGCGATTTTTTTCTGTGCCATCTTTTTTTATGTGGCCATGACACCACTGTAATTTTAACCTTAGTATTACATATATACTACAAGGCATTCAGTTTATTTGTTATGATCAGTCTCCTGACAAGGCGCGCTCAATTGCTTTCTTTCAACGTATTAGCAGCCCACGCTTGATTGAAGAGGAAACTTTCAATGACAGTGACATTATCAATAATTTGATAGATTATGAAGACGGTCATGAAGAACTTGATTCTTTGAGAGCTGTTGAAATATATGTAGAGATACAGCTTTCCAACAAGTTGGTAAAGTACTTTCTTAAAATAGATACCAATCCCCAGTGCATTATGTATGTGCATTTTGAAAACTCCATGTATATAATGAAAAATTAAATGCTTTAAAAATGTTCCCATATGTAATTTAATTATTTATTTTGTTATGGAAGTACTTTCTCATAAATTTCGTAAATAATTGACATATTTTCTAAGAAAGACTTTTTTCTTTTTTTTGCGGTCTCTCTCCTCAGCATAAAGAAATTTTCTGTAGTATGTCAACGAAGTTGTTCATTATATATAAGTATTTATGAAATTTTAGAATATTTTTATGTTATCCTTATCTACCGCACAAAAATGTGCTTTATTGTATTTAGTTAGGAATTAGTCATTTAATTGCTTAAAATTATTTGATAATTCTTAATTTTCTCTCATTATTCATATCTTCTAGGAGTAAGAATTTCAAAATTCATTGCAAAGTCGTTATTCAGTATTCGTTATCATAAGTCATTATAATACAAGGAAAAAACTATATTTATCTATAACTATATTATAATTATAAATAATAATTATGTTATTATAGATATAATTATAGTATAGTTTTACTTCTCAAATATTTTACATCAGGCATCTAGACAATATCAAGAAATGACCAAAAGTAAATTCAAAAAAAATATTCAATTTTTGAAATGTTTTTTAAGACTTGTTGATAATTGTTTATCTTTTGTACCCGTAAGGTAACACTTACCTAAAAATGCTACAATCTCATGACCCAGTTCGTGACCAATAGTTGTTCCCATAGTAGCAATGTTAAGTAACCTAGAAATCCAACAAATTGTAATCAAATGCAATACAAAAATGTCAAAAAAATCGTATAACTTATACATAATATTATTCAGTTAGTGAGGAAATTTTTCATTTATATAGAGTAGTGGTATCTAACTCAAAGCATTACTTGGGCCAAAAAACAAGATTTAACTAAAAGCAGTCCGAAAAAAATTTTAAAAAACAATATTTACAGAAACTTAGGTTTATATTGAGTAATAATTATAATAAACATGTGTAAAAGAACAAGAGTTATTAAATACTAGCTGGTATACCCGTTCTTCGCACGGGTGAACTGAAAAATTAAACAACACAGATTGAAGGAAAAAAGTTTTTAATGAGTTAATTTTATGTAAATTGCAAATTAAACAAAAAAAAGCTTTTTGCATATCTCAGCAAAACAAAAAAAGCTTTTTGCATATCTCAGCAAAACAAAAAAAGAAAAGAAAACACCTTTGTTAAATTTTAACTATGTAGATCTAGTAGCTGATAAAAAGAATTTTTTTTTTTTATTTATAATTCCTCGTAACATTCTTGAGGGTCGATTTTTCAAAATACCTCCCTAAGCTGATCTCTGCTTAGCAAAAGTAACACATTGTTAAAAGCTTTGCGTAATGAACGCTTTAAGTAGTGTAAATAATTTATATCTGAAAGTGACATTAATATTACTTTCTGTTGTATTTATTTTATTTTAAAATTGTAATATTCGCAAGCAACGCCGTTTCTTAAATTATAATGGCGATTCAAAGAAAAACATAGCGAAATGTTAACGATATAGTCAAGTTCGCAAATGCCTAGCTACTTTCGTAGCTCCAGCTTTATTATAGCTTTGTAAGACCCGCCGTGTAGGGGTAGGATGCACGTTAATACTTTATCCAACCGCAGTATGATTTACTGCAGTTTTTTTCATACAATATTTTTTTATACTCCACTTTGGAAAATTTAATCCGTTAGAGCTAATAAATTAATTAAAGATATTCCACTGCAAAATTAATTATATACACCGTTCACTTAAAATAAGTAGTGAAATCATTTTCCAAGGTCTTCACTAACATACAAAAACATAAGACACTTAAATTTTGACATAAACTATTTTTTCGGGACAAAAATAATAATCTTTGCAATCCGCTGAAAACGCCGTCAGCTGAAAACGCAATATCTGCTACTAAACTATTCGGCTTCCCCGCTAAAATACTCATCATAAAACCCGTGCTGCCATATATCTTGGAAGAGTGTATTTCAAAGAATATTCCTGATAAGTATTGGTAGAATATTCCTTCTAATTTGGTGTGGTGTGGTAGTTAGGAGAAGGGGGTGCCAGCTCAGGTGTCGTCCACGTCACTTGACCACGGTTCAAAATTACGTGATCCGTTGCCAAAAGCCCTCGTGTAGCTGAGAAGTGCGATGTTAATATTCACTCACTCACACACTCCAAAAAATACAGTACAGTAGTTATAATTATTTTTATACTTAAAAATGCAATATCTGCCTATTCAATTAAAATTATAGCGTTAGAATTAACTACTAACCACAAACAAATTTTGAAAATTTGTCCAAATGATGCAGTGTGAAAGAGAAAGTTTATTTACTTCAAGTGCCAGAACCGATAAAAGCATTTATTTTGAAAAAAGATCAATTTCTTACTACCAAATGTGCATAACAAAATCATAAAAAAACATTAAAATGAAGATAGATTTATAACAACCTCTCCTTTTAAAACTTAGTTTTATTCTGAAATAAAAAAAATAGGCATTATTCTGATCACAGGAATTAATTAGAAGCGAGCCCATTGCGTAGCCAAAACAAAAAGAGTTTTCACAAACAAAAGATAGATATATGCTGTGGTGGGCTTTTTTGCAGCGCAAGCCAGAATTGCTTGTAGATGGCAGAAATTTTTCACACTTACTTGACAAATATCGTTATATTTTGGACACTTCATACAATATCTTTATAAATTATAGTCTATGCTATAAATTATAGCCTATGTGCTATTCTGATGTATAAGCTATATTACTGTAAAGTTTCATTAAAATCCATTCAGTTGTTTTTGCGTGAAAGACCCACAAAGATTTTCACAAACTTTCACATTTATAATATATATTAGATTTACATCCTAACACTTGACATGTCTTCTCTGTTACCTTCTTTCCAATTTCGGGGGAGAAATGTTTATTTCTTTTATTATACGTTATTGTATGCCGATCTACTGGCCAGGCAGCAAAAATTTTCTTTGTGGGCCGCATGCGGCCCGCGGGCCTCGAGTTTGACATCACTGGTTTAGAGTGTACACATATACCTCATTCAGGTTTCAAAATATACATTAAATTTGTTTTCACATTAATTTCAACCAATCTCTTAATTGTTGTCTCAAACGGAAGTCCTCTTGACTCTCAGAAGAGCAAAGAGCATTATTTCCTCATTCATTGACAAATATACTACCGTGACCCCAGTTGCGTAACGGAGAACATTTGGTCCCCCACGTTGAATTTTACTAAGGGTAGGCACTTGCATCAGTCAGGCTTTGGGCCCGTTGGAACCCTGGGCACCGCCGCGATGCGGGGGTGTACGTTACGCCACTGCGTGACCCAGAAGACCAAGATCCTTGGAAAGCCATGGGAAACTCTGGGTACTATAGGTCCAATCCCGAGGCATCTGGAGAGAGCTGAGGCTGTTGCCCGCTTTCGCCTAACCATCGGGCATGACTTCCACTCGCTTGGCCTGGATGCTATCGAGGCCTGCCAACTCTCCGTCCATTGCAGAATGGATGCGACCATCTGCTCCGATGCACTGGACTCGCTGAACACCCGGCTCATGTCATCGTCAGTCGGTACTTGGAGGCTCGGCGTCAAACGGTCAAGAGGCCAAGCCCGGGCGTTGGATAAATAAATAAATTTTCGCATTGAATCATGCTTTATTAAACCTACAAAGGACTTTTCATATTCCTTTCATAACAGGAAAATTTGATACACCAACGGTATTACGTGGCAAATGATTGCGAATAATAAAAAATGCAAAAGGGGATTTTGCCTACAACCTTATTCCTTTCCTCTCTGTTTCGAAAGCTCTTTACAGATTACTAACGTTTGAAAAATAAGTAAAACCGCATTATTAAATATAGAAGCAGGGAAATTGAAAAAGTGATGTAAAAATTTTACGACCAGAATAGTGATTGTGGTTGCCGAGTGATCATGGTCGGGAACTCTAATTCACCATTGTTTTTGAGGAGTCGTGCGTGAAAGATCTGGGGCTGCTAAAGATCAGCCGAGTAAAAAGGCTGATGTACATTAAGTCAACCATGACCCGTTGACGTAGTGTGGCAGTTTGGAGAGGGGTTCTAGGTCAGGTGTCATCCTCGTCATTTAAATCAAAATCTCGTCAAAATTACGAGGTCTGTCGCCAATAGTCATGTTGTAGCTTTATAGTGTGATCTTAATATAATTCTCCCTCACGGTAAACAAGTAATAAAGGTCACAGGTTCCTGACCGATATTGTGTCTGTCGAATCGAGAGTCAGATTCCTGGTACGACTAAAGGCCCATTGTGTAAAGGGGCTAATTCATATTAAGTCTATCAAGACTCAAGAGTCCTTACATTGGTACTATGTAGATGTATGGAAAGTGAGATAAGAGAAGCTTTGAGGTCCACTTCCAATAACCCTGGAGTTACTTGGAGTGAGTGAAGGAATATTAACTTAACTCAGTGGCGCGACAGCCCATTAGGGCCAAGGCCTACTGTGCTTATACGTGACCTTGGTTCCTGAGGTGCATGAGTAGATATTCCTATCAGGTGATCAGTCTGACGAAAGAAGGGGTGAGTGAGTGAGTGAATATTAACGTTGCACTGTTCAGCAACACGAGGCCTTTTGGCGAAGGACCTCGTAATTTTGAACGATGGTCAAGTGACGAGGACTACCCCTGAGCTGGCACCCCCTCTCCTAACTATCACACCACACCAACGGGAGGACGTTTGATCTCTCGACAGATTTAAAGTGCATCGCTCATCTACACGGCGGATCTTTAGTGGTACTGGGATCGAACTCATGACATGTCTGCCATGATCCGACACCTTCACCACTGGGCTACCGCAGCCCCAGAAAAAATTGGGAGGAGGGAAGTAAATGCCTTAAGACCAAGATAGCCTAGGAAATTTAAAATGTCGAAAATTGATCAGAATATTAAAACTAATATTTTGCTTTTATTTATTATTATTCTTATATTTTTATTTCTGTTTCTTTATTTATCAAACACTAAATTGGAAGCAATTAAGAGTCACTCCTTCCCAATTTCTGCATCAGTAAACAGTTTCATGTGACTACCAATAAAATAATAAATTTCACAGAATGTCTTTGTTACTGCTGCACTGACTTTGCTTTGTTACTGACTTCGTTGCTGGTGCAGTGATTATTCAAGGAAGCCTATTTATCGCTTCTTGAAAGAAATCCTCGAGGCAAGGGGGTGTCATTGAACAACTCATATTTATTGGTACTTTTTTAATGCAAAGCTTTCTCGATAAATCTAAAAATTACTAATCCCTGTTTGTTTTTTACTGCAAAATAGGCTGCTGCAAGATGATCTTGGGATAACTTCCCAATCGTCTTGCAACAACCTATTTCCAATACTTTTCACGTACAAGACATAAGGGATTGTTAAAACCTAGTTTCACCCAAAAATGCTCGCTACTCCACTGTTGCCTGTTATCATTATACACTACTTTTACAAATAAAAAAAAATGTCAATTTGAACCCGTATGACATCAACAACAAAAAGGAAAACTGATATATTTTATACCTTGACTTTGAGAATTTCCCGCCAAATTTTTAATATATTGTTCTTAAATAAATGAATTTCTCAGAGCAACGGGCCATGCCAGGGCAATTAAAAAAGTCCGTTGGGCCACACGTGGCCCGCAAACAGCAGGTTGTGTATCACTGATTTAGATCGTGAAAAGCATTAAAACATTTTCTGAGATTATACGAGTAACATAAAAATGCAATTACATATTAATATGTGTTTATATTAACTGTATAATTTTCCTCTATTCCTTTTACTCCTCTTAAATCAAGATATTGAGGAAACTAAATACGAAATTGTTACCATTACAGTCTTTATTGTGTTTCTGAGTTTTGGGAGTACTTTACCTTGGCCGTCCATATTGGTAAACAGGAGGTAGAAATATTCCAAATCTAAGGTCTGAAAAGTAGTTAAAATTATGAGTTGGACTTTGAATAAAAAATAGTACCAAAATTTGTATACATTCATAAAATTTTAAATAGTCATTTTCAAAAAAATTAAAAACCCCTTTTAAATAAGTATCAGAGAGTATCAAGTACTGTTGTGCGTAATAATTTTTTAAGTGTACAATATATACGTTGCTTATATGGCGCCAGAACTATTTAAATAGAAAACCAATATTAAAAATTTTAAAAATAAAAAAAGAGTGAAAAAAAAACATTTATTACCCATTTACGAATATTTTTAATTGAAAATCGCACGAAATTATAACACAATAAAATATTATTTTTATCTATGTCTAATGTCAAATATTTTAGTTCCATAACAAATATATCAACGCTATTATAAAAACAGCTCTCAAAAGTATAAGTTAAGTAGTTAAGACTTCTTGAGGCCCTAGGCTTCTAACTAAAAGTTGGCCCTGAGCCCCTATACAAATGTAGGCCCCACCTATGAGTCTTAAAAGTATATAGTACACAGTATACGTGTCAAGTACTCGTACAAACAATAACCCGAAACAAATAAATATACATTTCTTACAAGCGCACAAACCGGTTCGACAGACTGCCACCTTTTGACTGAATAAGTAATGGGGGTGTATGGTGATAGACCTAGTCCTATACATGGACGATCCTCCTAAATTTTCAGTTTTTCGGAGAATATAATTAAAAAAACATTTGACCGTTGAAATTATTCAAATTATGATCTTATTAAGGCTGAGACGAGAACAAAACGAGGCCCTTATTGGGACGGAGACCTTGGGCCCGGGCCCAGTTGGCCCTTGCCTTAAGATGTCCCTGCTCTAAAATCGAATTAATTTTGTTTGAAACAGAAGTTAAATGTTTTCAGGAAGTTAATTCTCAATGTTAATGATCAATAATACATTTAGTCTTCTTTATACATATGAGAGGCGTACCAATTGTAAGAAAGCAAACCCTCTGAGAGAAGACCTTAGTTCGTGAATTCAAAGAGACACGTGATTATGTCATTTTTACATATTATACTACTTCCTATAATCATCATAGTTTTCGAAACATTTATTTAATAGGTCTACGGATGTGCTGAAACTTACACACAGAAGATATCAACGTCAAGGTTATCGACGGTTTGCAGGGCCGATCATAGCAGATGTGTAGCGCTTGTGGACCGCAAGTGTGCGGCCAAAACAGTGGGAAGGCCGCACGCCGCTTATAGTTCTGTCAATCAAGCTTTTTTTCGAATTTCTCAAAATAGAACTTATAAAAGTTGAATAAATATGTGTGCTGAAAAATTAAAATAAGTCATGATTTTCCGATAGTATTGCATAGTTAAAAAAATAGAATGTCAGTATAGAGTGCGTTGATTCATCGTCCATTAATGTCTATTCTTTGCACACATCCTTCATTTGGCTGCAAAATTCGTCGCAGAGCCGGCAACACTGCAATAGAAAAAGGTTTTCTTGCCTATCAGCGACACTGGCGGCGCACTGTGGATCGATGTTTCAAAAAGGCGTCTCAAAAATTATTTTCGCAAAAATTGCTTTACACAAAATATCTAATATGGTTAATATTACCTAACATATAGGAGTGTTTAAATTCAATATGCATTGGGAGAAATGAAATGTTTTCAATTTTGCAATAGCTTTACAATTTAGAAAAAGAAAAATATATATATGGGAAAGAAGTGATTTGTTTGTGTCTATTTGCAATTTTGTTCATGTTTTACTTTTTACTCTTGATACAGGTCGATAGGTTTATAAAGTCAATGTTAAGTATTAGTCAAAATATGAAAAATTCTCGTTAGGAGCGGAATTTTCGGTCTTTGCACGCGGGCGGCCGACACCCCACGATTGGTTCTCACGGTTTGCAGAGCTTTATCGTTCTGTTTGAAAATATCGACCTTCCACATATTCCATCAAAGATCTCAATAATAGAAATCAATTAAATGTGATGGAGAGTGGCAGTTCTGATCTTCGCTCGCCTCGCACAAAAGCTCAATCCTTATCAAACTCCGTGTACCAAAGTAATTTTCAATTTTGAGACATTACACACACTTTTTAACTTCCATCTCTTGTTGATGAATTTTAACTTCGAGAAAAATATTTTTAGAAGTCGAAGTTTTTTCACATTTTAACGCTTCCGTCATCGCCTCCAACCTTCGAGAAATCGTCGCTCTACGGAATAACTAGCTCCATCTACCGGCTACGTCCGAATGCAACGATTTCAACTTTCTAAATAGAAAAATTAATGCACAGGGAATTCGCACACCGGAAGGAGCTCTCGTTATCTTGCTTGTAAAAACATCCTTATAAGAACTATATGTAAAATAACTTGAATATATACTTGCCTAGGATGCCGGGGGAATGGTATGCATTTACGATGAAGGGGCTGCAATAATTAAGTATCAAATTGAAATAAAATTTTTATCATTAAAAAACAAAAATAATAAATTATTAATGTTTCATTTGCTTTAGAACAGAAAGAGGATAAAAAACAATTAAATATCATATAATAAATTAGTATAAGAGCATTTTTAAATAGATATTTTTATTCATAAAATATTTACATTATCATCACAACATATAAAAAAGAAATAAAAACCATTTGTCCATCCCTATTTCTCACATTGGCAGTCACATGTAATTTTTTCTTTTGTTTTAGATTAAAAAAAATATTAATTATGAAAACATTCTGTGAAGAATGTGCTTTTTATTTTAATTCTAGAAAGTGCTAAATAATTTAATCACGACTTGAAAGGTTTGAAATGTTTAAAAACCAATTTTTAATTGATTTTCAAATGACAGTATCAAAGCAAAAGTTTTTTACTTATACATCCTCAATGTTTTAAAAACATACTAGTAAAATTGCTAATATTTTACGTAAAATTAGAAATATATTACTTAGTTTGAAACTCAATTTTTTAAGTGATTTTAAACGTCATTTACATCTCAAAAACCTTCTTCTTAAATAAAAAAAGAGACTTTCAAAGGATTTAACTAAAATTTTCTTTGCACTAATTATGAGGAAAGAAGTATGTAAAGCATAGCGTACTTAAAAACTTAATTACAAGATGCATAAATCAATATTAATCGGTTATATTAACTTTTTTATTTTCATAGAAATAATTCTCTTTTTAAAAAATCTCCCTTATACCTTTAGATTGCTAACAAAAGACATAACAAATTTTACTTTTTATGCTGATCGAAGAAAGTAGCAAAATACGGTTCGTTCTAAATTTTCGGCAATACCTATTTGATTTCACTTCTGGCCATCCAGAAAGCAAAAAGGAGAAAAAATGTCATAACCAAATTTATTTCAAAGATAACTCACAATACACGAAGATAAAATGACTACAAATACAGCTTTGTGCAAAGGTAAGTCATGGAATCAGTATTGAACTTTGCAGCCACTACAGTCAATAACTTGAATGGATGAATTTCCTACTATCTACTGATGTAAACTATTATACATAAAATATATAGAGAGCAATAATTCATATACATTTCTCATTTACTTGATAGTTCTTTTTTTCAGAAGTTTTCTGTTTGGGTTATTTTTATTGTTAAAACTATGTAGTCATTCGTTTTTGCATGAATGGGTAAGCCACATTGGAGAATATTGCTATGGATTCAAAGATCTTCATGTATGAAAAGAATTGATTAGATTTAATTTACAATGCAAGCTAGGGTTTGCAGCCACGGGATCGTGATGGTTTTTCTAATCCCGGGATTAAAATAACTAATCCCGGTATTTAATTTTTGTTTGAATTATATTTTAAAAATTTTTTCTCATCAAAATTTTCTAAGAACTAGATTCTTAGAAAATGTATATTTTTTAATGAAATATGTACGTAGATTTTTTTGTGGAATTATAAGAGCTATAAGTAAAAAAATATAGCTATCATTTTTTGTATGGAAGAACGTCGCACAGATCTAAGTGGTTTACTGCAATACTTACTCAATAATATAAACAATATCTCAAGAATTAAATTTGTCAGAGTTCCTTCTTCAATTAACTGCCGTAAATTAACAGCGAAACTGCTTGAAAGATCTGTCGCTTCAAATCCCATTGCATGACTAACAGCTCATGCAACCGGATCTTCTATTTCAAATAAAGTAACACTTTAAATTGATTCACATTCTGATTCAATAACTGAGTCAATTTGTACACAAAAACCATTAAATGTAACAGAAGAATTAGATAAAGTTACCAAAGAGGAAAAAGCACGAATGCAGTCTGTAAGATTTGAGACACTATCATCAAAAATTCAAAAAAAAAATGTCTCCTTTTTTGAAAATGTATGAAGACGATATGACTACCTGAAAAGAACATACTTCTATTTAATGACGATAAAGCCTACTAGTGTAAAGTGTGAACGAGCATTTTCTTCGACAGGACTACTTGTAACAAAAAAAAAGAAGCCATTTGAATGATGAAACGCTGGACTAAAGCTTATTTACAGAAACACAAGAAATTAACAAATGTTTTTTTTTTAATTTCATTATGTACTATTTTTATTTGTTTTTTATGCTACATTAAGTTTTGTTTTGATTTGTTTCAATAAAAAGTAATATTAAACCAATTTTTAATTATATTTTTAGTTTTAATATGCAATTTTAACTATACTAACGTGTGTGCGTGTGCGCGTGTGTGTGTGGGGGGGTGTATATAATATTTTTTAAAAATACTCCAATCCTAATTCCTGGTTTGGATAATGTAATCCCGAAATCCCGGGATTGAAAATATAACACGGGATTGCAAACCCTGATGCAAGCCTATTTAATTATACGGTTTTTGGCATGGAAATCTCAGATTAATTCATTCTGTTATGTATGTATTAAGATTTTGATTCAGAATTATTTAAGTGTGCTTCATAATACATACATAATGCAGTAAAAAAGTATAGAATAGAACACTTAATTGATGCACTTATTGCCATTTTATTTAGTCATGAAACTTTGCAACAAATGTTATCTAACAACAAATGTTACTGAAACAATCAAAAAACATCCTTACTCGGTAAGAAAACCTTCGTCCTCCAATGCTCTGAAGTTCAATAGATAAAATCGGAAAGTGAGTTTTCGGTAATCCATTGCATTTTCCAGAAAACTCTCATTTCGAGGATGAAACTGAAAAGCACAAATTACAGAGCGTTTTTACAATGTACTTTTGAATTTTTTAAAACTATTTACAATGTGTTTAGATGGTGCATTTCTTTTAAATTTGTTATTTTTATCTGAAAAAATTGTGGCAGATTCTCTTAGTGTTAAAAAATATAGCAAGTCAGAAAATTTTCCAAATATCTGACATAAAATTTTAACTAAGTATATATATATATATATATATATATATATATATATATATATATATATATATATATATATATATATATATATATATATATATATGTCATGATTTTAAAGACAGAATCAGATTAAGGTTTAAAAAAAAAGAGATATTTATTCCATCGTGTCTACATCAGTTCTGACCGCGAGCAGGGAGGAAAAAAGCACGCCATGGGGGGTTCCACGTGAGTAACACGTGAAAAATATCTGGTGAGTATCGCTGCTTTGAAGATGGTGTTTGCAAGTTAATGCTGACATATGTTGACTATTAAATCTAACGACCTAGAATTAGACATGTTTATTGGCTAGGCCATATGTTTGGAAGAAATAAATGGGCGATTAGTTTGATACTTGAATATGAGAACGGAGAAAGATGGAGTCAAGTGCTAGATAGGGAATTTAATTTTTAATCTAATTTAATTATCCTTACATTTGCCCCCCAATTTTAAAAGGGAGTCATGGCGTGGTTTTTCTCTCTTTACAAACTTAATCAATTTTCAACAAACACAAAACAATACATAGTTATATAGAAAGACATATTAAACACAGTAGAAATTTTTAAGCACTAGTAATTCTAAAATCAAAAAGCAATACAATAAACGAAACTATAACAACAAACACAGTAAGGACACTTCCAACATATTAATTGGTAAACATGACTTTCCATACATATAAATGAAGATTAGTTTGTTCAAATCTATTCGACATCTAGAATAAGAGCTCACGTTTCCTCCTATTCCTTCATAATAATATATTTGTATTATAGCTGGTAGATATTTTCAAAAAAAATTATGTTGGAAAATAATATATCAAACAATAAGATAGTAAATATAAAAATACATGAAATCATACAAATGTTAAAATAATAATTTTGTATATAAATCTACTCTGGCGCCATCGTAGTAATACCTTATATTGTTACACACATTTTGCATATATGAAATACATTTTCAAAAAGATAAAAAAAATATAGACACTAATAAAATGAAATTATTAATAATATGAAAACAGTGTACAACACACAACTTATATGCACTATTCAACACAATAAACAATATTTTATTTCATATGCGTTATAAAACATAAAAATTATAAGAATATAGGAATAAAAGAATACAAGAATATAAGAGCACTTTTTTATTATTTTTTGAGTCGGAAAAGTGGACTCACTTCAATAATAACTTTTAGTATGTATGAAAATTTTCTCAATATTCACTGTAACTCAACAATATCGCATACAATATTTTGAATCTTTCCGTAACCTTCTAAAAATTCGTTTCATAGACAAAAATTCTTGATTTTCTCTTACATCACACATTCATTAATATAAACTGTATCACCTTACTTAATTTTGAACACATCTCTCTGAGAAATCTGCGTCATCAACTCACAGATGTTCAGGGATGCTGATAAGAAACAATGAGAGGTGTACATATCAAACTAAACAAGTTTGTCCTCTTAATGTTTCGAGACATATACAAAATTATAATGATTGTATTCTCCCTTATCCACTGTATAATATCCAAAATTTAGACTTCAAGTTATTAAGTTAATTTTAATTTTAGATAAGGAAAATTTTCGAGAACTAGTGAATCCTGATATATGGCCGGTATATCAAAACACACAATTTCAAAATAAAAAAAATTAAATGACATGCAATAAGATTACTGCTGAATAAAATAATTAACAAAACAATTGAATTCAATGGAGAAAAAAGAATACAACTTGACTTTACTTTTGTTTCTTATAACAATCAATCTCTCTAGTATTAGTTCTCTCATTAGTCATTTTTCTAAAAACTTAATTTATATCTTTCACTTTAAAACACCAATTTCTATCATAACTCTTAACTCATTCGACTTCTTAAGATAAAATTATGAGAAGTATATTAAAATTTCTCAAAATTTTGTATGACTAAACCTATATACTTTGTTTCTCAATTAAAATATAAAGAAAATATCTCATTTATAACACAACTATATTATAAAAATTAAATATCATATCATATATTATTCTTTTTCGCAAAGTTCTGTTCAGCAAAACTCAGTTCTTCAATGTTACTAAAATTGGAAATATACAATTAAACTGACCTCCACTTTGCAACGTCAGAAACCCTTGGTGAACCGTAATCCAGATGCTGTTGTCACTTTCTTTCACTAGTAAAATTTTATTTATTTACTTATTTTTCCATGTTGATACTTCACTATTTCACAGTATTACCGTGCAGACTTTCCGGCGAAGAAGATTTTTTTTTCTGGCAGTGTTGGTCCTTCCATCATTGTATCACTGGAACTAAATCTCAATGCCATTCGAAGAAGAACATGTTTTATTATTATTATTTTTCTGGGGGAAGGGATTGGACGCCTTTCATCACGGAGTTGGGGAATTCACGCTTCTCTTTTTGTTTTGTTTCTTTTTTCGTCATTCGAAAGTTGGTTCTTTCATGGCAAACTTGCTGGTCTCTTCAGCAACGGTAGAAATAACGTTCGGCGGTAAACACTGCATTCTTCTCGGGGTTTAAGAGCGATGTTCTTCCAGGGAATAATAGTGCGGTTTTTTTTTTCGTACCATTTTTTATTCCGGCAATCCGACGTCTTCATATACAGGCATACGGCGTAGTCGACGTTCCATAATATTCTCCATATCAGTTATTACGGTCGTCGGCGTTCGTTTTTATTTTAAAATTATTTTATAAAAAGATTAGTTTTTTACGTTAAGATTTGAAATTTAGTGGCAAATAAGATCCTGCCGGCTTTAATTTTGTCATGATTTTAAAGACAGAATCAGATTAAGGTTTAAAAAAAAAGATCTTTATTCCATCGTGTCTACATCAGTTCTGACCGCGAGCAGGGAGGAAAAAAGCACGCCATGGTGGGGGTTCCACGTGAATAACACGTGAAAAACATCTGGTGAGTATCGCTGCTTTGAAGATGGTGTTTGCAAGTTAATGCTGACATATGTTGACTATTAAATCTAACGACCTAGAATTAGACATGTTTATTGGCTAGGCCATATGTTCGGAAGAAATAAATGGGCGATTAGTTTGATACTTGAATATGAGAACGGAGAAAGATGGAGTCAAGTGCTAGATAGGGAATTTAATTTTTAATCTAATTTAATTATCCTTACATATATATATATATATATATATATATATATATACATATATATATATATATATATATATATACATATATATATATACTTTATAGTTATATATATACTTTAATGTTTTTATAGCATTGTCGTTTTTATCTTTAACATTCTTCTATCTAAATTATGTCGTCAACTGAGGAAATAATTCATAATGCACCTGCCACTAAATATTTACCTACCTCCGTAAATTGTTAAAGACTTTATTTAACCACGCTATAGATATAGTTAATAATTTATTACTGGATTGAGCAAACAACATATATGGTTATTATATTTAACTATTGAGTAATGTCAACTATTTTTAAGTAATATACGTATGTTATATGTGGATATATTTATTGTAAGATTTCAAACAATTTACTGGATTACACGAAAGAAAGAAAACACAGTATGTCAACAGTGAGACATACTGTGTTTATATTGACTGTAGAAATAATTCAACTATATTCATAGTATTTTATATAAAGTACTCAACGAGATAAAATAATTTTTCTTTTAAAAATTCAGGGACACAAAAGAAATAAATAAAATAATCTGATTCTTCTGGAAATAAGTATTTGGTAGATATTTTTATATATATAACATAAGTGCATTTTTAGTACTATCTTCTTCAAATGTTTGATTTAAAAAATACAACTGTATAATAGATCATGGGCGTTGAAATTTCTAAGATTTCATTTTATATATACTAATCTCGTAAAATTAGACCCCTTCTCTATTCCGTTAAATTCTGGACATTTATTTATCCCAAAGGTTCCTTGATGACTGTTATAAATAATCAAAAACTGCACAAGAGGCAATCAGATGGAAGATGAAGAGAGCAAGTAATTTTTATAAGTCCTGTTAATTAGAACGATTACACAATACATAGTAGACTATCATATCTTCAGCAAAATTTTCAAGGCTTGGATAGGCAGATACAGACTGAAATGATCCTCAACTTTACAATATGACCATGAAATAAGGCAGGAAATTTACCTTCAGCGTAAGATCGAGATATCATTAAAGAACCTCTTATGTCCATCTGTACTCTTCACCAGCCAAAATCAATTTAAATCTCTTACAACCTTGTAACAAAAAGGAGTCAGCTGCTCTGTTTAAGCGGTAAGGCAGCCACACCATCGAGGAGCTTTCGAATTTGGTCAAAAAACAAGTAATTGCCTACATGGATGGATGTTTTGACTCTGACCTTGATAAGGGTGTGGTGTTGGAATCTATTTTATTCACCCAAATGGTGAACTTGAATCCTATAGTTCCTATTGGTAAAATTTCCTAAAACCTCACATGTGAGCGTATGACGATTAAAAGAGCTTTGGATAACTACCACAGTAGGGCAATTGAGAATTCCAGCGACATTTTATTGTTCTCAGACTCTAGATCTGCGCTCCAGGCGATCCTGAGGGGCAACTCTCAACTTACCCAGGATATAATTGCCCTTATAAACAAAGTAGTTGCAGCCCAAAGAATTTGCACTTCGCAATGGATACCGGCCCACGTAGACATCTTCGGCAATGAGAAGGCTGATAACCTTGCCAAGAAGACCCGAAATTTCCCTCAACTTTCCAATAGCCGTACTCTTACCGATGCTGATACAATAACCAGACCTAAGTTCACCTCCCATCCAATTATAAAGCACTTTACTACGCACAAGACACTTTAAAGGGATGAAAATATCCCCTGAGGGCCAAAGAAGTCACAATACTTGTCCTCAATTTCCTGATATTCAACTTTCTCCTAATCATATTTTTAATTTTTCTTCCATACTTCCAACTCCGCATCATAGACCTAAGCCCCATGGATCATCAACTGTTTTATTCGCCAAAGGTCGTCGTCATTACAAGAGCCGTTTTGGAGGCCTTCGGTGTAATTTGATTTCTCTGCACTTCGTGGATAAGACAACAGCATCAACAATTAGAATGATAATTGAAAAATGAAAGCAAAATTGTATTAAATATTTAAAAAAAAGAAGGGAAGGGCTAAGTTCGATGTTTTAACGTAATAAATTTATAACCAAAAGAGAATTTGAAAAAAAGAAAAAAAACTTAACAAGTTTCAAAATCAGATTGATTTTTGTGCATTATTTCGCTAATTAGCATTTTGTCATCAGTAAACTGGTTCTTGTTTTAATTATAAATTCGGCTTTAAATGTTTTCTTTAAAAATTACAATTAATTTATGAGAATATGTGACCATCTGTACTTTGTAATCAATCAAGTATAAAATAAACCAGCATGATATTAAAACAAAGCAGAAAAATACTTACATCTTTCATATAAAAGCTAAACTTTGTTCCGTTCCTTAAAAAATGTACATAATGTTCTATACTGTTTTTCAAATTTTCAATCTAAAAGTAACAAAAAGGTTATCTCAGATACAAGAAAACATTTTCGTTTTTTTACAGCATCAGATATCAGAATAAAATCAAGCAAACACACTTCTTTTTCACTCTCACCTAAGATAGTATATAAAATTCAAAAATATGTCATTTAGACTTTAATAAGACAAAAAAAGTTTGTCAAGAGGATAATTATTATATTTGAGGAGGATAGAACCCGTGACCTATGGATTCGTAGCCAGGTAACATGACCACTAGATAAAAGTAATCACACCTATCCGGAGGCTGTTTCTGGCTTATGCCGCTACAGTACTCCCCCACCAGTAAATCCGCGGATAGTCGAACGAACAATTATCTATTATGGCGAGCGTGTGAGTTGCTGCTGTTAACTGGTGGCGTTGCGTCAAGTGAGTCTGACGACTTTGGTTGATGCGTCAAGTGGATCTGACGACTTTGTGGTTGCTCTTCTTCCGGGTAGATGGCGCCACGATATAAGAAAAACGCGAAGATTGCGTTTTTCTTAATTCAGTGTCAAGGCCACCAATGTGGTGGATAGAACCCGTGACCTATGGATTCGTACCCGAGTAACATGACCTCTAGACAAAAGTGTTCATCCCTGTCCGCAGGCTGAAACTGGCTTATACCGCTACAAATTGCTTAAACCTTATTTAACAACATAAATATATAAGAAGGACGTTTTTTATTCAGTGTATGTTATGAAGTCATT
The DNA here is from genome assembly GCA_019973935.1 of Trichonephila clavipes. Classification (NCBI taxonomy): domain Eukaryota; kingdom Metazoa; phylum Arthropoda; class Arachnida; order Araneae; family Nephilidae; genus Trichonephila; species Trichonephila clavipes. Next base: position 207,652 of record BMAU01019961.1, on the reverse strand, counting down.
CCATTCTATGAAGCTATGTTCTCAATATAGTTAAATTTATAAATTTTGAATCTATTTTCATTTGAAATTGAGTTAGATTAATATTGATAAAGACTGGTTAAATATGGTGTATATATAAATTTACATCTTGTTTTCTTTCCTTTTTTTCCTTGTTCTTTTTTAACAAAATGCTAAGTTAAGGAAATATGTTAATAATAAAAAAAAATATTAAAGAATATTTTTTTAAACAAAAAAAAAATGTGTGATACTTACTGAAGTTGCAAATTTTTTCCTCATATTTTTCTTCATCCATCTCTGCTTTAGAATATAATAGCCAGCATCTTGAACAAATGTTCGAACGATGCTACGGATCTGCGAACAATATAAAAAGTTATTAGATACCATCGACCTCTGTGAATTAGTATAAAATTTAGAAGAAAAAATAATTTATTAGAGAGATTAAGTAGATATAGCTTTCACGCAGATGCCCATGTATCCCAGTGGTCATGGCCATGAACTCTTGGCCAGCGTTATCGAGTCGTGGGTTCGAATCCTAGAGCCAGTGAAGACCTACAGTGCAGATCAAAGTCTTTATGTTGGCGAGTTGTGGAAGTTAGGAGAGAGTGTGGTATCAGTTCAGGTGTTGTCTGTAGTTTTCATCACACACTTGACCAAGTTTCTAAGTAATGACATACGTCGCCAATAGTTGTCCTATTGCTTTAAAGTGAGGTGCTTATACGGATGGTCATTCGTTTTTTATGGAAAAGATTTTGTAATTTATTTTTTCATTTGTATTTTGAGATGAACTCTGGTGATTTCAGAATAATTCATCTCATAATGTTTTCTTTTGTGTGGAATGTGAAATAAAATATTTAACTTGAAAATTTCTCGTAAAATTGATAAATGACTCGAAGGTTACGTAACTGCGCTTTTCGAGGAGAAATGTTCGTATCAAAACAAATTTTAAATCGGTGTAAGAACCTCGGTTATTGCATTTAAAAAAAAAGGTATTTATAATATGTTAAACCTGAAAGAAAAAAATGTCTATAGCTCGGAGCAAAAATGAATATATGACTCCAAACCTTCATCCAAAGACTGTTAGAAATCAGGCAACTATCAAGAAAATGAATTCTGTGATCCTGAAAGAAAATTCGCTGGCTCAAAGATTCATTGCATGGAAACTAGGAATGTCTTCCGACACTGTAAGTAAAATCATTCATTAAAATTGAAAGTTAAAAAAGATGTTTAAATCTTAAGTTCAACTGCTTTTACCAAAACATATTGCTGAGAGTAAAAGAAATTGTTTAAAATTGTATGAAAAACACTTAAATGCTGAAATATAGAAATTTGCAGTAACACTCGATGACTCATGGGTATATTTAAGGTATTGCAATAAAATAAGATCCATTTTCTATTGCTCATCTGACGGGGATGACCGTACGAAAGGGTTTCATCAGTGTACAGAAAAGTTCCCAAAGGGATTCATGATAGTTGCAGGATTTTGTTACAACCACAAATTAAAAATCTAAAAATTCTCAAGTAAAACCAAAATTAATTCACTTTACAATTTAAAAAATATTTTAGAACCAATTTTTAAAGAAGAAATTCTATTTTTATATGGAAAGGACATTGATAAATTTGAGCTTCATATGGAAAAAGCTTCTAGTCACACGTCCCAGTCAACTGCAACTTATTTAGCAAATAAAGAATTAGAAACAGGAATAAAGTGTATCTCATTTGATGAAATACCTACAAAATCACTTGAGGCTTCTCCAATGAACTTTTGCGCTTTCGGTTTATCAAAACGAGCCTTAGAAAAATAAAATTCAAGAACACTGAACGGGCTTTAAAAAACAGGTCAAGATAAATAGGAAATAGGGTAAAATCAACACGACATAACTAAGAAAAAGTTTATATATACTTTCATAGAAAATTCAAGCTAGAACTATTGTCAAGAATCGTGACTATCATATAGAAGCAAATTGTACCAAAAAAAATACTGCAATTATAGATACAAATTAACTATCAAAATCGTTTCCATAAAGTGCTTCTATAGAAAATCAAATGTCTGACTCTGAGAGATAAATTAATTTCTTTTGAGACAAATTTTTTTAAAAAAATAATAATACATTTCTAACTTTTAAAAAAGGATTAAATTTGCATCACTTTTTAAATATTCCCTGAAACTGAATTGCGTGAAGAAGTGCTCGTCTGAATGAAGAAAAGAGGAACAAAATCAGCAGTTATGTGAAATTCAACTTCTCTTATGACGTAATTGATTTAATAGACATTTGTTATACTTTGCTGTTCCATTTCCTTTCAATTTCATAACCTAACTTGTAGTGTAAAATAACTGTATCTTATCTGGTAGTGTCTGACTGTTCAACATCTACAAGTAATTGACTTATCATCTTTATTAATTTAAATTACTGTCAAAAGACATAAATATTATGGTAATGCGCATTTCTATCCAGCTTAGTTTTTCAATATCATTATGTCTGAATACAAAAATACAGTTCATTTCTTCATAAGGTTATATTTATTTGTGAAGTTTGTGAGGAAAAAATACTGAAAAACAAGTAATATATATAAAAAAAAATTTTAATCAATTTCTACTTAGGTCAACAAAGAAATATTTTATTTCAGTTAATTTTATTAAATAATTAAAATTCACATAAATATGATGTATAAATATATATATATATATATATATATATATATATATATATATATATGTGTGTGTGTGTGTGTGTGTGTGTGTGTGTGTGTGTGTGTGTGTGTGTGTGTGTGTGTGTGTGTGTGTGTGTGTGTGTGTGTGTGTGTGTGTGTGTGTGTGTGTGTGTGTGTGTGTGTGTGTGTGTGTGTGTGTGTGTGTGTGTGTGTGTCAGAATAACAATATTAAGTGGCAAAATAGAAAGAGATTTTCCTTTCTATATAGGGTGTTGGACTATTATTCTTGTTCGTTACTATTTATTCATTAATTCAATTTAATCATTCTAATAAAGTAGTATATATATATAGTAAATAGAAATCACATTCTCAGAAATTAAATCGTCCCAGCAGGCATCAAACCCACGATCTTTGGATTAGAAGTCCAACGCGCTATCCATTGCGCTACAGGGACACAACGTGCAAATATTTGTTTTTTATGTATGGTGTTGGACTATTATTTTTGTTTGTTACTCTTTATTCATTAATTAAATAGAATTAATGAATTAATATTTGAAAAAACTGCATTAACATCAAGTGTCATTCATTACAAGCTTTAAAAATTGTATTTGAACTTGAGTGGAGGAATTAAAAGTATTTTATTAACGATTGAAAAAGGTTGAACAAGATATATATATATATATATATATATATATATATATATATATATATATATATATATATATATATATATATATATATATATATAGTATATATATTTGTATATATAGGGAGAGTGTGAACAACTGTAGGAATTGAAAAAGTTATGATTGGCGTAAAGCTGATATCATATTAGTTACAAATAAAATAGAAAATGATAAAAATTATAATTATTATTATAAAGAAAACTTTGAAAAAAACATAAGAATAAATTTTGCGCGCCATAAATATTTTTTCGTGAGAAATTTATGTTCTAATTAAGTAATATGATAAATGTAGTGTTGTGATGGCATCTGATCAACTGCGTCAGATCGAAATTCTTCGGGGCAAGAGCCTAGTTTTACGTTTGTCGTTATCCGCAGCTTTTAGCACCATACAGATGATAGTACGACTGGACTCGGTTCCACCCCAATTTTGATAAAATTTGATAGACCAGGTAATTAATTTGATATAATTTGATATTTCTGATATACCAGGGGGAGAAATAGATATAGTTTTTTTAGTAGGGTTTTTTTTTGTAAAATTTAAATATTCTTGCTATAAGTTTTAGCAAAATGTCTCTTCACTGATGAAGCATATCAATTTAAAAGCCTTATGACTTGTTTATACGAATGTGTTTTATTGGAAAGTGATAGCTTAGGTTTGAAAGCAGTTTTGTTTGTTAAGCCAATACTTGTCTACGTAAACCTTTATGTTAAACTTATATATTGGTCTACTTATATGTTTTCGGAAACAAAATTTGGAATTTAAATTTGACTTCAAGTTATTTGACTTCACGTCCCAGGTATTATGTTATTAAAAAGTTCAAGCTGACTTGAGGGAGGTGTCCCTTACTAAGTATGATAGGTTTGATTTTGGTGGTATTGATGACAATTTGCCCAAATTTTCTATTTTATTTAAGTAATTATGTAGGGTTTGTCTGATTTAAACTGAATGCTTCTGTATCATCTACGAACTTATACACGCTGTAACGTTTTCCCAGCATGCAGCTACAAAATCGACTTCTTTATGTAGATAGCATTTGCCTCCATATCCACATGTGCACCCCTAAATATTGCAGATCCCTCCATCAGACATCCCACCGGTAACCGATGGTTGTGCGAAAAACACCTTAAGCTGCGAGCCGAAATCCCGAGTGTAATTCGAGGTGTAGGCGGCGACCGCTCCCACCCCAAGATAGTGAAGAGGTGGTCTGCTTTGAAACACCGGAATGAGTGAGTTAATATTAACGTCGCACTGTTCAGCTACACGAGGGCTTTTGGCGACGGACCACGTAATTTTGAACCATGGTCAAGTGACGTGGACGACACCTGTGAAACACCGGAAAGAAAGGTTATAAAAATGGATGTTTGTATATATGACCTTGCTTCAGTACAACACCGTTCAACCGATCACTATGAAAATTGGCATGTATATGTATTTTTTTTTTGAGGAAAAGGTTTTTGTGCAATCCTCTTTGTTGCAGCTCCCTGCCAGGTGACGCTACAGAATATTAATTTCTGCACCGTTCAATCAATCGTCAAGTTGTCAACATGGCCGCCAAAAATGATGCCAATTTGGCTCTATCACCAACATTTCGTTAAACTTTCATTGAATCATCATTATAATAAAGAAACGACATTGCTAGCGAATAATACAATTTTAACATAAAATAAATATAACAGAAACTAATATTAACGTATTACACATCCAGATTTAAATTAATGACACTATTTTAAGCTTTCATAACACAAAATGGGCCAATGGGTTAATTTTGCTGAACAGAGATCAACTTAAGAAGGTGTTTTCAGAAACCTGTGACGGGGCTTTACGGAGTTTTTTCTACTAATCCTCTTGAGCAATCTTTGGGACCATCAATTGAGTTATTTCACAGTTAAAGCTGAAATCACACCAAGACTGTCAGCGTCGAGCGTCGAGCCAGAGACTTCATCTCGGGCGAAATGGTCTCTGATAGGCTAGACGCTAGACTTTCGACGTTTGTACACCTTGGTGTGAATGAGCCTTAACCCTCTCAAGAAGAAACCTTGATATGCAAATTAGTTAGTAGACATATAGCGGAGGTTTTATAATCGAGAGGAAGGAGGAGGAAAGGAAGCTGAGTTGCTGAACACCGTGAGGTTATGGTAAGGATCTGAACTTAGACGCGTAATTATAGATCGGGCTTTGGCTATTCAAATAAATTAAGGAAGTTAGGATTCATAGGATAACTTTACTTAAAGTTAAGCGGTTAGGATTTCAGGCGCTTATTCACATAAGTTTTAGAGCTGCGATATATAACTCTTGATTTTCCCTCTATAGTAAGATTGCCTTTGATTATTATATTGGATAATAATAAATTGGATTTCTTATGGCTAGCTGGGGTCATCAATCTTTAACCCCTACAGAATTCGATGAAGAGATGGCTTCACCAAGTGGGAGGCTATCACAAATCTACTTACAAGGAAGTTACGGGGCGTTATAAACAAAAAAAGTGTTTTTTATCAGGTATTAAATCTATAGACTTAAAATTTTATTTTTAAAATAATCTTTAGTTTTCGACTTTTCAATGTACTCGCTGCCTCCTTGTAGAGTTAGCCTGACCCTCTAGGGGCGAGCGTTCCACAATTGGAGAAACGCTGCCTTACACACAATGGAACGACACTGAAGTGAATCCTTGAAGGATACCTGCCAAAATTTCACCTGCATACGACGTTACTTACTAGAAAAGATTAAATTAAAGAAAATAATATGCTCACATCTTCCATGTGCTTTTCTGACAGCCTTTTGCGAACGTACACTTGTCCTAGTGGATACGACATATAACGAGCAATCCACTCTGTGCAATGCTCCCATTTACTAAGTCCAATTTTATGATCAGCGTTCAAAGGAATCAGATCTGGATGAGACAACTTCAACACTCGGAAGAAATGGCTCAGGTCATCTAAATGAGCGATGATGTATCTTAGAGCTAGATAGTTGGCAACAGAACTGGAACAAAAAGATTTAAGATGGAGATCTTGCACGCGAAATATTAAAACATACATATATAAAAGCAGGGATTAAGAATCAACATCTATAAAAATGAAAGAAAGCAGTCTGAAATACCTAAAATTCATTTTAAAAAATGTGAAAGGAAAGTTTTATAAAAACAGTAATTGATGTCAGGGACGTCTTAATGCGCGGGCCCACTGCGCCTTCGCCTAGGGCTTCAGACACAATGGGGGCTCGTCTCGTTCTCGACTCAGCCTTAATAAGATCATGATTCGAATAATTTCAACGGTCAAATGTCTTTTCCGGTTATATTCTCCGAAAAACTAAGAACTTCGGACGATATGTCAACTGGTTCCATGTGATGATTGTCGTCCATGTATAGGCCAAGGCTATACATGGACTACACTATACTCTATCTTTATTCAGTCAAAAGGTGGCTGTTGGTCGATCCTATTTGTGCGATTGTAAGTCATACACATTTATTTGTTTTGGGTTATTATTCGTGCGAGTATTTGACAATGTATGCTATGTACTGTTTACTTTTAAGGAGTCATAGTTTGGACCTACTTTTGCGTAAGGGCTCAGGGCCTCAAGAAGTCTTTAATTTGTGTACGTGCTTATGACCTCATGATAGAAGTGAAAACTTCTAATTTATTCTGGGCAAGAGTATTCAATTGTTCGGGTGTACTCTATGCTTTCTTTTACGACATTTTCGCAGATCACTTTTTGGGGCCATTCATCAGGCGATTTGTTTATTTTATCAATTTTCTGTAAATGACAATGTTTAAATAATTTTACATTCTTATATATTTGTATATGAGTATACACGATTAAAAAATGTAAATAAGTTTAATTATTTAAAAATATTTATATATACAATAATTATGCAGATTATATTTCATAAAATGTATGTTTATATAACTAATATAACGCCGTATTCTATGTAAGACAAGGAAAACTGAGCCTGAGAGCCGTTTACTTTTCTTAAAATTCTCTAAGCAAACAAAAGGAGAGGGTTAGTGCTCTTTTTCACAATTAATGCTTTTATTTTCTCGTAATCTCTTAGTTCTCATCGCCAATTAGCTTCATTAAAAATTCGGATTTTAATTATTTTGGCACACTTTTGTTCTTAAATGTTCTTTCTGCTTAATCAAAAATAGATCACATGGTTCGTTCCTTCTTGGCACCGGGCATAACATTATTTGTACAGCTTAAAGGAGTTTATCTAATGAAGGAATACTTTTAACAACGTAATACGTTGAATTTACACATTCTGTTTGTTGTTGCAAGCGTAACCAATGTAATCGTCTTCATTTTTATGTTGCACAACCACGGTCGCAGGGATGTCCAAGACAAATTCCTTATATTTTATAAATTCTGAGCATTTCAAAAGTATTTTTTTTAGTTAAACGATTTTAACGATTAATGTACTTCACCAATTTCTTCTAATACTTAAGAAGTCAAAGAGCAAATACAAGAGAGAATACAAAGAAGTCAAAAGAGTTTAAGAAGCAAGTCAAATTTTGTAACATTTTTAAACATTATTGATCATAAGCAATGTTCAACGGAAGAATCAAACTCTCCTTTCCTAGATAATCCGTTATGACATCTGGTTCTCAACGGAGAGTGGAATTTTGATAACGAACTTCGAAATATTATTATAATAACTATCAGAATCTCTCTTCCAATTTCCTGAAATCAAATACATTGGGGTCAGTTAGCATATAGAGAAAATCCTCCTCCAATTCTGATGACTCAGTAATCTCCTCCGTATCAACAAGCACCACGTTGAAAAAAAAAAAGCTCAGGTCTCTTATGATAAGGTTTTAACATGTTAATGTGGTGCACCTTATTCCCTTCCTGATTTCCGTCAAAAGTAACTACGTAGTTCGTTTCGGATAAACGTTTCTCTATCTTACCTGGCCCTTTCCATTGAGGAGCAAGCTTATGGGGTTGGTTTAGGGATAACACTAGTACGGCATCTCCCTGTTGAAATTCCCTTTTTATGGCATTTTTGTCATACCCTTTCTTTCTCCTGTCCCTTACTTCTTCCATTCTAACCGTAGCCAAGTCCCTACATTTCTTCAATCTATTTATTAACTCAAAGACATACTCTACGACGGTGTGTGTCTTCCTTTTCCTCAGGATCTAACCAACTCTCATACAATAAAGTAACCGGGGTTCAAAGACTGTTTCCATATACTAATTCAGCCGGACTAAAACCAGTGCTTTCATGCGTCACTGTCCGCAGAGCGAAGAGAGCGGCCGGCACTTGAACTTCCCAATTTGGGGCAGCCTCAATGCATAATACCTTTAAAATCCGTTTTACTGTTCGGTGAAAACGCTTCACCGGATTGCTTTGGGAGTGGTAAACCGAACTCCGGGATACCTTTATGCCAAACCTATTAAAAAATTCGACAGTCAAGCGGCTCATGAAAGATGTTCCTTGATCTGTCTGAATCTTCCTCGGAAAGCCCATTCGACTGAAAACCAACAAAAGTGCATTGACCACAGATTTTGAGGTTATATCCGGCACCGGGATGGCGTCAGGATATTTGGAGGCTAAACACATAACGGTAATGAAGTATTTGTTCCCTTCCGTGGATATAGGCATAGGCCCACGAGCATCTACATTAATTTTACTAAATACCTCAGAAATTACTGGCACAGTCACCAAAAGGGCTTTCTTTCTATCATTGGTCTTTCCAACACGTTGACAAGGGTCACACGTTTTCACAAAGTCTTCGATTTCTTTGTAGCACTTAGGCCAAAAGAAATGTCTCAGTAACCGGTCTTTTGTTTTAAGCACTCCTAAGTGACCGGAAGTTTCATCATGACAAATTGTTTTGATCTGCTCTCTAAGGGTTTCCGGAACAACAATTAAACACTCATCTATCACCAACTTATTTATTTTCTTTTTTACCAGAATCCCATTTTTAATCCCATAATCTGCCTCATTTCCGTTTTTGACTGACTCTATTATTGGGGCAAGTTCTTTACTTTTTTGCTGTACAGCAATAAAAGAACTTAATTTTATTTGAGTCACGGGATTTATGGGGCTGCAACAGTCAACAGGAGGCAATATCTCTCCGTTTTCTAAGTTATCTGTACCCTCTTCCAAATGCAACTCAGTCTGTTCATCATTTTAGTCTAACTCATCAAAAATCTTATTCTCCTTACTTTGTCGCTTATGCGAGCGAGTAACTACAGTATTTACCTTTGCGACTTACGAGGGACAATTTTCCTCAATTCCTTGGAGTAGAGCCGCGGTTTGGTTACCCAAGATATACCGCCCTTGAGCCGCGGTTTGTTACCCAAATATATCCACCTCAGCCAGGTAAGCATGTCATGTGATCATCCAAGAGATGTCGAACCCATTGATTCCAAGTGGTTTCTAAAACCGTTTACTTTTCCTTTTGATGTTGTAACGTCGTGAGTAGCTATCACCAAATCTTTACAGCTGCTTTTATTTGCTAACAATTTGTAAATGAAGTATGATTAAATGCCAAGCTGGTGTGGTCAGTTCATATACTCATGCTCAACGCCACCGGCGTTCATCGTCTTTTTCACTCTCTCTCGGGATTTTTCTTTTCTCCGGTCTTTTCTCTCTCTGTACCCAAATCGCATTCAATATCCACCTCAGCAACAGGTAAGCATGTCATGTGATCATCCAAGAGATGTCGAACCCACACACATGGACATGCTCCCCTTCATTCTGTCTCTATCTACAATATTTTTTGGCAAATAACATCTACCGTGGCTCCGGTATCTCTCAGAATTGACATTCTAAAACCGTTTACTTTTCCTTTTGATGTATAAGGGTCTAAGAGACTCCCTTCCGACTTCACACCTATTCGACACAACTCTACTTTCTGAGTTTTCAAGTTAGAGCATTGTGGACGTAAGTGGTTGAAAGACCCACATTCGTAGCATTGGAGCCTTTTCCTCTTATCGAAATTCAACTCTGGCGTTTTCCCTGAATTACGTGCATCTTTATGATTTCTAAAATGTGTGCCCTGAAAAGTTTTATTTCCTTTAAAAATTTTACAATGGGAATGGTTATCACCTATTTGTCTATCTGCTGTTCTCAATTTATGATCTACCTGTTTCAATTTCCCTCCGATCGTTTCTTTCAGCATCTTCAAATTCCTCAATTTTCCCTACTAAATTTTTCGGCGAAGTAATGGTTGCCCATTCATCTAGGAAATGTTCCTTAAATTCATTTGGGGCGCGTCTTTTAATTTGATAAACCAGTATTAGATCCCTTAACTGTTCAAAAGTTTCTATTTTTAATCCATTTAGCCACCCATCTAAAAATGTCTTAAGTTTGTGGTAAAAATCGTACCACGTAGCCTCCGAATTTTTCTGTGTCTTAACTAGAAGTTGTCGAAACTTCTCCGCGCTTAATTTAAACCTTTTAAGCAACACTTCTTTAATATGTTCGTAATCACTCGCCTGTTCCTCTGGCGCCCTAGCGATTATATTGTTTAACTCAACCGGAAGGGGAAGCCAATGAGATGACGAAATTTTAAAAACCGAAATTGAAAGGATGCTAAAATACAAACTTATCGAACCTGGACCATCTGAGTATACTTCACCCATGATCCTTGTCGAGACGCCAGGTAGAGACCCTAGAACCTGTATCGATTACAGAACATTAATCGAAATGACGCGCGCTGAGTTTTATCCGATCCCTAATATAGAACAACGCGTTGAAACTGTGGCAGCAGCCAAGTTCATTACTTTGATTGACTTAACTAAAGGTTACTGGCAGATTCCGCTAAGCCCCAAGGCCCAGAAAATTGCTGCATTTGCTACCAGCTTCAGCGTACATAGGCCTTTACAGATGGCATTTGGGCTTAAAAACGCTCTTTATTATTTTAGCAAAATGATGAGCGAAATTTTAAATGGATGTGAAAAATATGCTACTCCTTATTTAGATGACATTGAAATTTTTTCGGAAACGTGGGAGGAACATCTAAAACATTTACAAGAAACTTTAGAAAGATTAAAAAAGGTTAAAATTTAACTATAAAACCCTCCAAGTGCAAATTTGCACAACAGGAAGTACAATACCTTGGTCACGATGTAGGTCGAGGTAAACGTTCTCCCGCTGAGCTAAAAATAGAAGAAATTCAAAATTTTCCGATTCCTACTACTGAAACACAAAACAGAGCCTTTTTAGGATTAGCTGGGTACTGTAGACAATACATTCCTATGTTTTCCGCTATAGTCGCACCTTTAACAGATTTGTTGAAGGGGGTTAATAAAAAGGGTAAAATGGTATGGAATGAAAAATGTAGTGAGTCTTTTAAAATGTTAAAAGAAAAGCTTTCTGGGAAGCCCGTGTTAAATGCACCCGATTTTTCCAAATCCTTCATATTACAAACAGACGCGTCAGATCAGGGATATGGTGTTGTGTTAACCCAAAAGAATGATAATGGCGAAGAACATCTTATATTGTTTCTCAGTAAGAAATTTACTGCTACTGAGAGGAAATATTCCACAACGGAAAAGGAGTGTGCTGCAATTTTATATGCAATAAAAAAATTGAAAGGGTACATCGACGGGCAAACCGAATTTTACATTCAGACAGACCACCATCCTTTGGTATGGCTGAAAAATAATGCTGGTAATAATGGACGATTGCTCCGCTGGGCTTTAGCCTTGCAATCTTTCAGTTTTACCATAACGCATAAAAAAGGGAGAGACAATTTGAATGTGGATTGCTTAAGTAGGAACTCCCTACATTCAGACTAGATAGGTCAATCTATGTGTACTATATATAGCCATATTGTCGGTGTTTGTTTTAAAATCATTTTATAATATGTAATATTTATGTGTGTGCATTCTTTTTTCAGTTCATCATGTATAATCAATTAATTAGTAGTTTTATTTGATATATTTTTGTGTTTTTGCTATATATATTTCTTTTATTGTTTACATAAGTTCTTTTTATGGCCTGGTCATGAGTGGAGAGCGCTTCCAAAATAGCGTTGTGAAAAATGATCTTATTAATGTTGAACATTTTTACAATTAATGTAGATCAACTGAACTATAGACAAAGAACTTTTGTTTCTCCTGTGTCCAGAGAGAGCAAAATCTGGAGGGGGTAGGAATTTGTAACGAACTCGAAATCCCTTCTAAAACTCTATGTGGCAACGCGGACTGATCGGAAGCACTGCGCATGTGCGAGTGCCAAGCCAGAGGAAGTCGGCTTTTAACTCTCGACGAGAGCAATTGGAATCTGTGAGCTCCACCCGTGAGCGCAGTGTGGATATTTGCAGTCGGCTTTTACCTCTCGACGAGAGACTGTATTTAGCTCCATCAGCGAGCATAAGGAATGACCTCTCCGCAAATGTCAATAATCGGATCGCTAATGATTTCTACAAAAGTGTAAATATTGTACATTTTTTGTATGTCTGTGTACTGTCCTGTGTGTTTGGAAAATAAATCTACAAAAGACCAAATAAGTGTCATCACTTAGACGCTTGGGACATTACAATAGGGAGTGAGGGAGCTAATAGTAGGAACTGAAAAATAGGATCCGGAATATTTTTCAGATATAAAAGAGCTACATCATTAATATTACATTCTGGCTTCGCTATCCTGTAGCTAATCACTTATTTTTATCTGAGTTGACAGATTTTTCTAGTATAAAATGTGTTTATCACGTATTTTTCACTATACCGTAATGCTAAATAAGTTATCCCTTTACAAATTAAAAGGGAAAATCAGTTTTTTATAGAATGTTATACACAAAATTTCAAAAACACTATATTTTAAGCAAATGTATGAATTGCTATATTGCAAATTTCCATGAAAGCATTTTTCTGTCTGAAAATGTGCTCCGTGTTTAGTTCAGGCTCTCGTACATTTGCTGAAGACAGCCTAAAAGTAGAGACCTTTAAATCGTACCCCACTGGCCACGATTGACCCACTGAAGGCATTTTAGTGGTCCCTCATTTGAATATGAGGCAATTTTTTAAAAAAAATTCCTTTTCCATTTTTTTCTGTTATTCTTGACATTTCTTCTGTTATTAAAACATTTCACTGCTGTGTTTGATATCCATTTGCGATAAAATTTTCTGAAAATGGCAAACTTTTCAAAAATGTCATACTGTATCTTAAATAATTTTAAATATAAGAAATCTGACTATGCATAAAATCTCAAATTTTTGGAAAGAAAGATGTACTATTATCTATATAGATTTGCCAATTATTTTAATTCAACTCCGACTTCCGATATATATATATACATACATACAAATCTGTAAATACCATCTCTTTTCTTCGTATCAGTTGTAGTCTTGTAAAGCAAACCCCCTTTTTTATGTAAATCTCCTGACAACAATATTTTTTCTTTACATTCGAGTGGCCCACGGATTACTTTAAATTTTTTATGTGGCCCACGGATCATTGTAAATTTATTAAGTTGGCCCACAATCGTGAAAGGTTGAAGACCCTTTATCTTAAAGGATTGCCTCGGACCTTTATATCAGTGTTCCCCAAACTTTTTATTGCCGCGGACCGGTCAACGTTTGATCATTTTCCCATGGCCCGCTGAGGGCAAGACGTTGATTGTTTATATTTTAGAATGTTTTGATTTAATAATTGTAATGTAATTGTATTTGAATACACCTTCAGAATAAAATAGTTACATCAAAAAATGAATATAAAGTGATTTAAAACATGGAATATAAAATGATCCCCATGGAAAGTTCCATAAACCCGAGAGAAATACACCCCCAGTAAATAAAATGGTAATCATTTAATATTTCTGAGGTGGCCCGGTGCTATTTGATCCACGGACCGGTTGTTGGGGATCACTGCTTTATGTTCTACAGTTTTAACTTAAAAATTCTAAAGATTTTCTATAACTTATTAAGAAATCATTTAATAATTTTTCCCCCTTATTTTCAGTAAATGTACATTCTTTTGAGTACGATAATCACTCGTTAAGTTTATTTTCTTTTCCACATTTTAGAATCCACCCCATGAATTTACTATTATTGCTCACTACTTTATCGCCTTATTAAAAGTAGCATTTTCTATGGAAGCTCTAGCTTTTTTTATATATACTCAATTTCTTTAGTAAAAAAATTTTTGAGTGAAGCCCTTTGACCCTTATCAATGTTTGGTACTTTCATATTGTACTGTCGGCCAATTTCTTCGAATAAAAAAAACATCACCAAATGCCACGATATACAGGCAATAGTGGAAGCCGTCGCCATCCATGTTCGAACCCAATAATAATAATAATAATAACATTATTTGGTGACATCTTTTGATTTGGCGATATTGGTGGACAGTATAATACGTAATAAGCATCCAATTCTTTTCTCTGATTATTAATTCGTCAATCAAGGGTAACTTTATAAAAACGTTTGGAATTGCTTTATTTTCTATTTATATATTTATAAAAATTGTATTGAATATCTTTAAAATTACGTATCGTGAAATTGTATAGAAAAAGTTAAATACGTATCCATGTTGCTTCTAGTTAAAAGGTTAATCAGCGGCGTAGCTACCATCGTATTAGCCATATGAATGATACGGGGCCCACAAGCTACAGGGGCCCCAACGTATATACACAAACAAATCGTAACGTGCTAAAGAACTTCAAAAAAGAGCTTTCTTAAAAATTTGATCACGGGTCCACTTAGGACTAGCTACGCCAGTGAAGTTAATGCTCTTTTTAATCTCTGGTCCTAGTTGATATTATAGTAGCTAAATGTATATATATATATATATATAGTCTAAATATCGTAAGCTAGATGTTGAATTTTCTCTCACACTACTCTGGAGCATTACTTATTGCTCATCACACTAGTTCTAAATGGATTTCAAAAACAAGAAAAATGAGACGAGGAAGTCTGGATAGCAATTTATATGCCATCTTTATCATGGGGCTGTCATTCAGGCTTACGAGGCAGTTCGTTAGCAATTCCTTGTGCAATGAAAGAGGCATTTATCTAATTGCGCTCATCACCAGTTCCATGGTTTTGAATCTAACATAAAACAAATCTAATTTACATATAAATGCTAAAGATAAAATTACATTTTTCTATCAATATGCTTCTTTTATATTTCTCTATTTTAAATCTTTTTGAATAAAATATTTTTAATGTATCAATATTTGTTTTAATTGTGCTACAACTTGAGAAGTATCTTAAGTCCAAATTATTCAAGATATATTTTTAAAAGAAAATGGAAGAATTAAATATATGATACGAATTTGTACTAGACAATCAATTATACCGAAAGTGAGTTGCCCGCTATATTTCAGAATAATAACCCTAGTCAATTTTATGCAGGAAGGGCTTAATAGACTCAATTTAGGACGGTCATATGATAAAGACGAACACGTGTTCCCCATTGAATTCAAAACAGACATCGAATTAATTTTGTACTTGTTTTATATGTAAAACTTAGAAAGCATTTTATAAATGGGTAAATATGTTCGATTGTTATAAAAAAAAGTTTCAAAAAATTTTAAAATTTAAAAAAAATCTCATTTTACGCATTTACTTTTAAATAAAATGCATTTTGTCTACCTATGTGCGTTATTTTTGTTGACAAATTTGTACTCTTTAAGAGAAAGTTTCCGGAAAGATCAAAAGTTGGCAACAACGAAACGCATGAACTGATTAGCTGGGAACACATGATTGCTTCAATCATGTGACAACAACATCACTTGAGTTCTTGAACTGATTGGCTAAAAACACGTATTTATCATTATCATGTGGCTATGACATCACATGAATTGAGCCCATAGGTTGTTCGATTTTGCCAAGGCTGCAAAACCAAATTTCGCCAAACTCAGCCCAATTAGTGACCAAATGTAAAAAGTAAAGAATTGTTGTAAAAGCATATTAATGATCCATGTAAATGTAAGATGAAGGGAGAAAAGTACGTACAGTAGTTGGGGAAAGGAAAAGGCGCTCTCTTACGTATTATACCATCGATCAATTTCGACAAATTAAAAGACGTCACCAATTCAAAAAATGTCGTCAAATGCTGACATCGTTATTAAAATTGAGTTCGAAGTGACGGAAACGGTTTTCTATTATTGGCTGCATATCGTGGCATTTGGCGATATTTTTTAATTCTACAAAATTGGTCGACTGTATGATACGTAAGTACCAAAGAAAAAGATAAAAAATAAGTAATAATCGCTAAAGCAACCCAAGAGCCCGTCATCCATGTTATCAAAGACAATTAGTCCTACAGAAGAGAGGGGAAAGTATCTCTAAATAAACCTTGTATTTATCTAAAGAGATTCCGATTTTAAGAAAATGGAAATAAAGAAATAATTTTGACCCTTTACACACGCACTATGTTTGATTAAATCACATCAAGTTTTAGTTTAAAACTGACGTAGATTTAATAAGAAATCATATTTGAAATATTTTTAATGCTAAATCATGTTCTAAATTAAAATAAATTTATTTTTTAACTCAAAGGAAATAGGTTTTATGTTCAAAAAAATAATATGCTTACCTGTGAGTGAAATTGGATATAACAGGAAACAGATTTTGTACAAAGTATGATCTTTCTGTGTAGGCATGCTTTTTTGAATACTGGTGACTAATATCCGAAAAGTCTACAAATTTCTCTAAAATTGTACAAAGGTGAATCTGAAAAAGATTTATACAAAATTACTTCATTATGATTCATTTAACACTAGATTCACCATTAAATCTTAAACTACATTATGTTCACTAATAAATAATAATAATAATATTGTAGATAAACAAACAATGATTTTTATATTAATATTACTATCATAACATTTTTAATTAGTTAGGTACTTATGTATTATACTGTCGGCTAATTTCGTCAAATCAAAAGACATCGCCAAATGTCACGATATACAGTCAAGAGTGGAAACCGTTCCCACACAATAATAATAACGATGATAGGATTTGGCGATATCTTTTTCGGTTAGCTAAATTAATCGACGGTATAATACGTAAGTACAGTGTGTTTTTAGTTTTCTAAAGTAGAGTGCTTGCAAATAGGTAGAACAAATAATAATAAAGGCTTCATAAATGTATCATTTTATTTACACTATAGTGAAATAAGTAAGTATATGAGTGAAGTTTTCTTCACAAACAAATTATAATCACACTCTCGGTAACAAAACTAAACTGTTTTTCCCTCGAAAACATTTCATCATCGAAAGGGCCCCTTCGGAGAAAACCCATATGTCGATTTAACCATGCCAAACTAACCCCTTGCTTCAAATGAGTTTTCGATGCCATTTAGAAAGAAACCGGCAATACTACTTTCAATTCCAGTAACCCTGGCGAATTTACCAGTTCGATCCTGAAGGTTACTTACGTTCTTGAGCTTACTATTTGTCTTGAAAAAAAATCCAGAGATGTTTCTGAAATGTTACGCCTTTTTGCATTTAATCAATGTAATTGAATAAAACTTTATCCATGAATATTATTTCATCAACAAATTTTCGAGCATTATGTATATATATACCAATAATGTCTGGGCTTTTTTTTAATCGTACGAATTTCTTTCCTTCCTC
Source organism: Trichonephila clavipes (assembly GCA_019973935.1). Taxonomy (NCBI): domain Eukaryota; kingdom Metazoa; phylum Arthropoda; class Arachnida; order Araneae; family Nephilidae; genus Trichonephila; species Trichonephila clavipes. The sequence continues at coordinate 189,789 of BMAU01019961.1, read as the reverse complement.
AGTGGCCCAACAGCACAGGGTGGGCCATGGCATTCTCAAGAAGCCTTTCTATGCGAGCCTTCTTCCTGCCAATGTTCTCCAATTCTTAGTTCTCAAAATAACGAGATCTTTTTTCTGGGCTATCAATCCATCTAAGATTTGGCTTGCCCTTTTTTTGTGGGCCAAATGATTGAACATTGAAGTCTTTTTTAGTGGTGCGGTCTTCGTTCATTCTGACAACATGGCCTGCCTATTTAATTTGTTGTACTTAGATGAAGTAACAATACCAGATTCTTTATATGATTGATAGAGCTCAAAATTTTATCTTTGCCAACATTTCGTTTTCCTGAATTCCTCCAAAAATAAATCTTAAAATCTTCCTTTCGTAGATACTTATCATGTTCTCATCTGATCGAGACATGGACCTAGTTGCACATGCATAAGTCAATACTGCTCTTAAAAGACTTTTATGCTAACCTTTGTATCTCTTTTGATTAAATTCAATTTCATATATTTTCATCTTCCATTAAGACATCTATTAGCCATCTCTTCTAGATTATCGTATGAATTTATCTCTTGTTAATTGTGGATACTGCATATTTTATCCTCAGAGTTATTAAAAAGGCAGATATGAGATAAAATAGGAACTTATTTGGTTCTCTAAGATAAAAAAGAAACTCTTAAATATGAATTTTTTTTATTCAACTAAATTCACATATTATCGGTTTGTTAAGCAAAAATACATCTTGGATGACGGTAAATAGAATAATTTTTGTCAAGATATATAAATTGGGTACTACTATCGCAACAATGCCAACGTTCAAGAAAACTCGCCAAGTTGGCAACCTTGATTTCCCATGTGTTGTATACGCTGAATTGGCAATATTGAATTCGTATAATATTGACAATACCGTTCCGATAATTCGTTAAATAACATAAATTATTATTGCTAAATAATTCGAAAAGCTGGAAATACTCCGTAATACACGTTTAAGTTCTTAAGAAACTTCAAAAATAGTTGACCACTTATATATAAGGGAAAATGGATTCTTCAACGGCCATCTCTCCATTATATTGGGTATAGTAAAAGGGAATTTTGATGTGTATTAGGAAATGTAGTTCTCACTTCAAAGCTCATTGTATATCTTAAATAACTTCAAGAACTGAATGTGGATTCACTGGAGGATGTGTAGAATCAATAAAATAGAATAAAATCCCATATAAAAAGAAAAAAAGCGTTTATCGTATGAAAAACACTTTACAAGAGACAATTTCATTTTCCAAAATTATGACGTAATAGTGTGAAAGATTTGAACCACTACAATTCCAAGTAGCACTTGATTTTTTTTGTGCTTAAAATGCTATTATTAGCAGCATCTTACCGTAACATTTTGTGTTTCAATCGAGCAATCCAAATGTTCCAGCAGCTCACTGTCTTCTTCTCCATAGCTCATGTTTTCAATCGTGTCCTGTGTCAAAAAGAAATAATAATGTGAAACAAAATGTACAGCAAGTCGTTCACACTTTATGCAGACGGTTTTGTAATTAATTTTCTCGTTTGCATTTTTAGATAAAATTTTAACAACTTCAGAATAATCGTCTGCTAATATTTTCTTTGATTGTAATGTAAAATAAAAGATTTATTTTGAAAATTAATACTAAAAATGATATATGGTTCGAAGGTACGTAATTGTGCTTTCCGAGAAGAAATATTCATATCAACAAATTATAAAGCGGTGTAGAAACCTCTCTTATTGCTTTTCAAAAAAAAGTTATTTATAATATATTAAATTTCAAAAGAAAACACTTCTAGCTGAAAGTAAAAATAAAAACATGACCATGAAACCTCATTGTTCGAACGCAGGCAAATATCAAGAAAGTGAAGTTTCTGATCCTAAAATAAAATCCGCTGACTCAAAGATTCATTGCATAAAAACTAGGAATATCTTCTGCACTGTAAGTAGAAGCATTCATTAAAATTAAAAATTAAAAAAAGATGTTAAAACCTAAAGGTTATCAGCTATCGTCAAAACATATTGCTGAAAGAAAACAAAGTGTAGAAAATTATATGAATAGAAAATTATAGAACACACATAGCTGCGACAAAATGGAAATGTGTGGAAACACTCGATGCGGTATATGTATATTTAAGTGACTATAATAAAAAAAGGTCAATTTTCTGTTGTGTGAGTCATGTTGTGTTGTCTGTTGTTCAAGTGACGGGAATGACCGTGCGAAATGGCTTCCTCAGTGTATAGAAAAGTTCCCAAAGAGATTCGTGATAGTTGCAGTATTTTGTAACAACAGCAAATTAAAAATAAAAAAAAGTCTCAAGTAAAGCCAAAATTAATTCCAGTTTTATACGTAAAGATCATTGATAAAGTTGAGCTTTATATGGAAAAAGCCTTTAATCACATGCCTAAGTTCAATTGCCGCTTATTTAGCAAAGAAAGAATATTCCATTTGATGAAATACCTGCTAAATTATCTCTTCCAATGGACGTTTGTGCTTTCTGTTAATTAAAACGAGCCTTAAGGAAACCGGCATCCAAAAACACAGAACGAACTTTGGAAAACGTTTCAAGAAGAATGGAATAAAATTGGCATGACAGTACTAAGAAAAATTTTACTTTCGTAGAAAATTCTAGGTAAAAAAGCGTTTCTCAAACTGTGGTGCGCAGCCCCTAGCGTAATAACCCTACGAGGGGGGAGCGAGCCCATTGAAAAGTCGAAAACATAAGAATATTTTAAAAAATTATTAATTTATTGAAATTAAACAAGCACAATACATTCTGACATAATTAAAAATAAATTACACATTTTCACTGATACACAATACATTGAGCAGTTCTGGCCCATTTATAATTGATTTAACAATACTAAGTTAAGGACAAGTTTAAAATTACAAGTGACCCCCATGGGTTTGAAATATATAAATATACTAGCTGGTATCCCCGTTCTTCACACGGGTGAATTGAAAAATTAAACAATACAGATTGAAGGATAAAGAAGTTTTTAATGAGTTAATTTTACGTGAATTGCACATTAAACAAAAAAAGCTTTTTGCATATCTCAGCTGAATAATAAAAGAAAACCATGTTTGTTAAATTTTATGTCTGTAGATCCAATTGCTGATAAGGATTTTTTTTATTTATAACTCCCGTAACTCTCTTGTGGGTCGATTTTTGAAAACAACTTCTTAAGTTGATCTCTGCTCAGCTGATGAAACACATTGTTATGAATTTTGTGTGCTGAACGCTTAAAATAATGTAAATAATTTTTATCTAGAAGTGTAATACTTTAATATTACTTTCTGTTCTATTTATTTTATGTTAAAATTGTAATCTGCCTCACGCTCCGCCTGTTCAAGCTTTCGCAGTTCCTGGTGCCTGGCGTAGACAAAACAAAATGGGAAAACGTTTGCTTCCCACATAAAAGATAGATAGATCTTGTCGCGGGAATTTTTTGCAGATGACAGAATTTTTCCCTACTTACTTGACAGTTATCGTTATATTTTGGAAACTACACACATTATCGTTATACATTAATGCCTGCGTCAGGGAGGGCGAACCGATGGCACGCGACAGAATATTTCTGGCATGCCATCGATCAAAAACGGTTTGCATTTTAGCTGAAAATAATCAAGTTCACAATGAAGCATTATGAAGAAACGCGTGTGATCTGTCGCGACACCAACAAGTTGGGGAGACACTCGTTTGTTTTGTCTTGCGTAGTTATGTCGTGTATTATAATTGCTAATGATGCAAAGTTTGTCTACGCATGGTGTGTGTATGTAACTATTTCTAGATATATTCAAGTTGTTTAAAAAATATATTCTAACGTTTACATTAATGGCTCAGCTTGTATACATCTAATTTATTAATGTGATCTAATTCTTGTCTTGTAAGTCTAATTCATAAAGTAACTCTCACGGCTTTATTTTTAAAATTTATAATGATCCGAGATAAAAGTGAAAGAGCAGACACTACACAAATCTCGTACAAGTACTCAATTTCCAAAAAAAAAATTCTGCGCCTGCACCCGCAATCGTGCGTAGTCAGTAAAAAGGATTTTGTGTGTGTGGGGGGTGATCAAGCGAGAGCACATAGTATAGTCAATTTCGTCGACACAACTGCATATTTAAAGCTTATTTATGTTAAATTTACGATTTTTAGCTGCTATTTAACATGGCTAGTTCAGCAAAAAAACCCAAAAAGTGCAAGATATTAAGTGTAGCGGAGAATTTCAAAATTGGTGGACTGAGAAATATGGCATGATCAGTAAAGGCGACAAAGCGGTGTGTGTTTTAAGTTCTGGAACAGTGGTATGCAGAAAATCGTCTGTAAAAAGGCATTTTGAAACAAATCACAAATCCTTTTGTGAAAAAAGTGAGCCAGAGCAAAAAGAATTAATTGCAAGTGCAATAAAAGACAGAAATAAACAGTCGACGTCTATAATTAAATATGTAAGCAAAAATTGTCACACAAGTGCGAAAAGTTACCCTGCTACAAATGCCATTGCTTGGCATGCGTGCCCTCACTTTTTGATGATTTTGATAATCATTATAAGATAAAAAAAATTCAGTGCATCAAAGATATTCTTCTATTTAGAAACACAATGAAAGAAAGAATCCTGAAACTGGTAAAAAATTTTACAGATCAACAAAAAAAAGACATTAACTCTGCTTCTTTTATATCGCTATGTCTTGATGAAAGTATTGACATCACTAAATTTGCACGTTTAGCTGTCTTTGCTCGATATTGTGTAGGAAACGTCATTAAGGAAGAATTAATTGCGATAACATCGTTGTTAACAACTACAAAGGATACGGATATTTGTGCGGCAGTAAGAAATTCGCTTGCTCAAGAAGAAATTGATTTGAAAAAAAAAATTGTTTCAGTAACCACTGATGGTGCCCCAAATATGGTAGGCAAAAAATGGTTTAAAAATGGTTCTTTATTTAAAACAGACGTAGGACATTCGATTCTTGAATGCCACTGCATTATTCACCAACAAGCATTATATGCAAAGAGTGGTTTCACATCTCTTGATAATGTAGTAACGTTAGTCACAAAAATAGTCAACCTCATATCGTCGCAGGCTTTAAATAAGCGAAAGTTTGATGCTTTGTTGAATTAAATTAATTCAGTGTATAATGGCTTATTTTTGTTTTATAATGTTTGCTGGTTGAGCTGTGGGAGTGAGTGAGTGAATTTGGGGTTTTATGGCGCAAGAGCCAAAATTGGCTATACTGCGCCACACGTTTGTTAAAATTATAAAACCATGGTAAAAATACACGTAAAAAATACAAGGACATAAAAATAATTATATATGTGCATGCCAGCATGCACATATATAAAAAATAAAGTTAAAGTTAAAACATTTTAAAAAGTCAAATTAAATATAAAAATCCAATTCTTCTGATAAAAGCAAATAGATTATGGTGGGGAGATTCCCCCCACCAAGTCAGATAAGGTTAAAACAGATTGATGAAAAAAGGTCATGCGATGAGTATTAAAAACGGGACAATCTATTAAAATGTGATGAACAGTGTAAGAGACATGGCATGAAGGACATTCAGGAGCACGTTCTCCAAACAACAAATGCCTGTGTGTGAAGCGAGTATGGCCAATGCGAAGACGAGTCAATTTGACATCAGTTCTTCGCATTGGCATCACAGGCCATGCTCCTATGACAGGTTTCACAGAGTGCAGTTTGTTATCCAACTGCTGACTCCATGATTCCTGCCAGATCTTAAAAATATGATGCATGATGACGCGCTTCATATCCGATAGCGGAACAGCTAGCGGCAGATGCGTCGTCGCCGACTTTGCCGCGCTGTCCGCTTGCTCGTTGCCTATAATTCCTACGTGACTTGGTAGCCAGCAAAACACGATATCGAAACCCTTGCTGTAGAGTCGACTCGTAATGTCGAGGATTGTACATACCACTGGATGGCAGCGATCGTGGTAGTTTTCAAGCGCTTCTAGTACACTCATGCTGTCAGTATAGATGCAGTATTTACGGGGCATAGTGGAGTCGATTAATTGAAGAGCACGGTAAATGGCGACAGCTTCGGCAGTGAAAATGCTGCAAGAAGTGTCGAGCCTATAACCGTGCATAATATCTTCAATCACGACTCCACAGCCAACGTAATCTGCACGTTTCGAACCATCAGTGTAGATGGCCGAATAACGACTATACTGACTGCGGTGGCAGGCGAAGACGCGTTGAAAGACGACAGGCGCTACAGTGGATTTACTGTAAGTGGCAAAAGGGTTGATATAAAGGAACCGTGGCGTATTCCAAGGTTGGAATAGGAAAAGGTTCCTTTGCTGGGTACGCACGTTAGGTAGGTCGAGTTCAGAAAGATGAAGCTTCATCCTATCCATAAACGGCCGGATGTTAGACGGCCGTGCATCATAAAGTCTCTTCATGCTGGTACTCATATACACATTCTGCAGAGGATGTGAAGGCACGGACAAGATCTTAAAATAAAACGCAAGAGACAGCTTCCTCCGTCGAAGATCTAGAGGAAGCTGATGACAGTTAACATAGAGACTCTGCACCGGTGATGTGCGAAAAGCACCCGAGCAGATTCTCAATGCCATATGGTGGACGGGGTCAAGTTTTTGCAGAGTAGAGTTGCACGCTGATCCGTATGCAACACATCCGTAGTCGATGCGAGAGAGTACGATTGCCTGATACACTCGGAGTAATGATGTTCGATCCGCCCCCCAAGAGGTGTTTGACAACACCTTCAAGAGGTTTAAAGACTTTTCACACCTCTTCCGCAAATGTAAAATATGCGGAAGGAAAGTGAGCCGGCGGTCGAAAATTACTCCAAGGAATCGTACGTCGGGAACTACGGGAATTTGTATATCACGGATGCGTATTTCGGGGTCGGGATGAATACCCCGTTTGCGGCAAAAGTGCACGCAGCAACTCTTGCTCGCAGAAATACTATGACCGTTGGTGTCGCACCATTTTACAATGTTGTTGACGGCAGTTTGCAACTGCCGTTCAATCAGGCGCATGTCCGAACCTTCACAACTGATCTGTAGATCGTCCACGTATAGTGAAGCCTGTATAGAAGGCGATAAAACATTTAAAATGTGAGAGATATGACATATAAAAAGGGTGACACTCAAAATACTCCCCTGAGGAACTCCCTCAGCTTGGGTAAAAGGAGCAGAAAGAGTGCCAGCCAGTCTCACTCTAAAAGTACGAAGTTTTAAAAAATGTTGAATAAAAGTAGGCAAATTGCCTCTGAATCCAAAATCAAATAAAGTGCGAAGTATCCCATAGCGCCAAGTACGATCATATGCCTTCTCGATATCAAAAAAGATAGAAACCAAATGATTCCTCCAGACAAAAGCGTTTCGAATTTTGTTTTCTAGCGTAATAATATTGTCGAGAGTGGATCTTCCTTTACGGAAGCCACTCTGAAACAGAGGAATGCATTTGTTCTTTTCTAACTGGTAAACGAGACGGGCATTGACCATACGTTCTAGTGTCTTACAAAGGCAGCTCGTGAGTGCTATCGGTCGATAGCTGAGAGGGTTCTTAGGATCTTTTCCAGGTTTTAAAATGGGGATCACTATGGCTTCTTGCCATTGAGTAGGATACACCTGCTCCCTCCATATTCGGTTGAATAGGTAAAGGAGACTTACTAGTGAATCCTCGCTCAAATGGCGAAGCAATACATAGGATATTCCATCAGGACCTGGACTAGTATTGTGGGCCGATGATAAGGCTCTCTTCAATTCAAACATGTCAAAGTCACAGTTATATGGTAAAGGTTGTCGGCACCTGAAGTTGATAAGTGTCCGCTCTAAACGATTCTTAGTCGCCTGGAATGCAGGGCTATATGAATCGGAGCTGGACACACTAGCAAATGTTTTGCCAATCAAGTTGGCCACATCTAAAGGTGACGAATACAAAGCAGTAGAAGTTTCCAATATCGGAATGTTAAAATCCCGATAAAGGCCATTCGCTGCTTTGACCTTTCTCCATAACTGTTGACTGGTAGTTGACGATGTGATTGAAGACACATACTGGATCCAAGATTCTCTCTGGCATTGACGACGTATTCGACGAGCTAACGCTTTCGCACGTTTGAACGCTATGAGATTAGCAGATGTGGGGTACCTCCTGAAAATACCCCACGCCCTCCTTTGCTCCTTTTTGGCTTGTTGGCAGGAAGCGTTCCACCATGGTTTGCACAGCTTTCGAGGAGAATTAGATGTTCTGGGAATGGCTGCATCGGCAGCATTCCGAATAGCTTCAGTGACATTGAAGACTGCTGCATCAACTGCCCTGTTCTGGACCATTGTGCCGGTGATAATCGCTAACCGCGTGAATTTATCCCAGTCTGCGCGATGAAAATGATAAGTGGGGGGACGAAAACGCGTCCCCGCACCATTAACATGCGAGACTAGGAGAGGGAAATGATCGCTGTTGTGCAGATCGTTTGCAACCTCGAAATTCAACATCGGTAGCAGAGTTGGCGAACAGATGGCTAGATCGAGGGAGTGAAATGTCCTCGTGGGTGCATGGAAATACGTTTTCTCGTCGTTGTTCAGCAGACAGAGACAGTGATCAGAAATCAACTGCTCGATCTGTCGCCCGCGAGAATTTGTAACATCATGCCCCCACAGAGGGCTGTGTCCGTTAAAGTCACCGAGCAAAATAAATGGAGCTGGCAATTGACTGACTAAATGATTCAAATCCACTTGTGGCACAACATCGTTGGGTGGTAAATAAACACAACAGACTGTGACTAAAGAATGGACGTGAATCCGAACAGCCACAGCCTGTAACGACGTGTGCAGTGTGACGACAGTACTGGGATACAGATTAGATGTGAAGAGGCATACACCTCCGGTTGGAGATGTATCGCCATCTACATCTCGTCGTACACAATTATAACCACGCACTTGCATTGTCATGGTACTCTTCAGAAATGTCTCCTGAAGAGCAACGCATGCGGGCTGGTACGTGGATATGATGGATTTGAGATCGGCAAGTCGAGTCCTTAGACCACGGCAGTTCCAGGAGATAAAGGAGGTCATCAAGTCTTCGCACGTGCTCCCCGCAAGGAGCCAGAAGACGAAGGTCTGGGTGACAGATCGTCCATCAGACTTTCGTCGCTTTGCGAGGCGTGAATGTCCATGACATCGTCTCCCATGTCATGGAGTTTTTAGAGAGGTTCGACCTCTTTTTTTTGTGGGATTGCACCCCGACTCCTTTATGCGTGTTTTCCTGTTCTTCTTAACATCGCGTGGAGGGGATACAGACTTAAGTGTATCCACTGCAACATTCTTCGGTGTTATAGATGCGGCTGTCGCAGATGTTGGAGCCGTACTCGCGTCTACTTGAATGGCTGTGGATACGTAGGATTTGCTGGTCGCCGACGCATAGTTTTCCAGCAACTGGCGTGCGTGACGATACAACACGCCGAGCCTCCGGATACGAAATTTTATTTTTTATTTTCAAGGCCGTGATCTCCTTTTCGAGTAGCCAGGTTGGACAAGCGCGAGAAAACGATGAATGATCGCCTTTGCAATTCACACATCGTTCCTTTGCTTTACAGTCTGCGCTATCATGGCCTACCTCTGCACATCTAGAGCAGGTTGGCTGGCCGCGGCAGACTGTTTTTGAATGTCCAAATCTCTGGCACTGAAAGCATCGCAGCGGATTCGGGATGTATGGTCGGACTGGGCATCGGATGTAGGCCATTTTAACAGTCTGTGGAAGGTCAGGCGTATTAAAGGTCAGGATGAGGTGCTTTGTATTCAGCACCTGTCCATCCCGCCTTATCGTTATACGCCTAACATCACAGACGTTTTGGGCCTGCATGTTCTCTTTGATTTCCTCAGTCGACACATTGAGAAAATCCGCTGGTGAAATGACACCGCGCGAAAAATTCAAAGTAGTATGAGGAGCCACGGTTACGTCTAAATGAGCGAGCTTTTGCAGATTTATAAGGGCGGTCGCCTGTTTCGCCGACGACGCTTTGAGGAACAAGTCCCCGGAGCGCATCTTGCGAATCGATTTGACCTCCCCAATACTGCTAGTAAAAGCTTTCTCAATTAGAAAGGGTGAGACGTTGGTAAAGGTGTCGGGAGTTTTAACGATGAAAAAACGAAACGAATCGCAAAATTTAAGTAAATGGTGCTCCACTGAAGGAGATTTTCTGCTGGGTTCCATGAGTGTTTTTTTGTGTTCATCCCAGTACGCCTCCACCCACCATGGAGCCCAACAAGGGGAGGTAGCCCGCCGGTCATCTGACATGCGTCAGGCACGGCACTTACCTCAGAGGTGGTACTGGGATATAGTAGTACAGGTTCGGGATGTGATCCGCCAGTTCACCCAGGGCACCCCTAACTGCAATACTAACCCTAAAGCAACCGTCTTTGGTATTCCAAAAGAACCCGTATTGGAATCCGCAGAACTAATCACCAGCCAATTGACAGGAGCGGGCTCACTCCTGCCTCCCGTCTACGGAGAAGCATGGGCCAAAGGGCACGCAACAGGAACCCCAGACTCCACTTTCCCCGGTACGGGTCGCCGCACACGGCAAACATGCGGGTCAGACTCAAAACCAGTCTTAACATTACGTAAAACGAAAAGTAAAATTCATGTGTTTTAAATACCCCAAAGAAATAAACCAAAAGTAAAATAGTAGAAATAATTAAACTCAAAATATCCAAAATAAAATTAACCACACAAAACAACCCCTAACTGAACTAAATATAACGTTAAATATTGACCTGTAACTGAAACACTAACCAAGCAAATATTTTTTTGGGTTTTTTTTCTTTTCAAAATTCACTCGGGTACCTCGGGGACGTGGCCTCCCGTACTCACCCGAAAGTGAGCCCCTGAGGTGGAAAAGAAGAAAAGGGAAATTGGAATGGCAAGAAAAAGGGCCGAAAATAGAGAAGGTTCACTAGGGTTCCCCGGGTTCGTGAAGCCCGTGTTTACCAAAGACAGTAAACCCCTAGGGAGAAGGAAAAGATCACTAGGGCACCTCGGGAGCGTGAACCCCGTACTCACCTAAAGAAGGTGAGCCCCTGAGGGGTTGAGCTGTGGGAACGTACTTCAAAGATTTGTTTATTGCTTGAAAGAAATTAGACTATTTCTACAAAATGAGAGCAAAATTTAACAATACCATGTGGCAATTTAACAATATTATGTGGCTTTTAAAATTGTTGCTTTTTACAGACATATGCCAACATATCAATGAGTTGAACGTAAAGCTTCAAGGCTCGAATAAAACAGTTATCGTCATTATGGATCTCATTCGCGCTTATTGATGAATTTATTTCCATAATTGATTCTTTAATCGAAGAATTTTCAGCGAGATTTTCTCAATTCAAGGAATTATTGGAAACGTTCAAATTTATTATGTACCCTGATGGGATTTTGTTTGATAAACTGAACTGGTCTCAATTCGATTGGTTGGAAATGGAAGAATTTGAAATGCAACTGATTGATTTCCAGTCTTGTTCAATATGAATTCAAAAGTTTATTGAAACAAGGAAAAAGTTGTAATTGATTGAAGCAGAAAGATTAACAAGCAATATAAGTAAAAACGCCAGTAACGAAGTTTTGGAAATATGGAATTCGATTCCAGACGCATTTAACTGTTTGAAGAAATTGGCTTATGCTATTTTAACCATATTTTCATCTAGCTATGCCTGCGAGTCATTATTTTCAGAGATAAATAACATCAAAGATTCGCTTAGAAACCGTTTAACGGACGACTCTAATTCAGCATGCATTCTGCTAAGAGTAATATCTTATAATCCTGATATAAGTTATTTGTCATCTAATCTACAACAACAGAAGTCACACTAATGTTAATTTAAGTAAAATTACATGTATAACTAAAACATTTACTACGATACAGTGCAAAATGTATTTTTTCGTATTAAATAAAGAATTTTGATTTTTGTTCGTATTTATTTTTATTAATTACCCAATAATCACAAGACAAAACTATTTGATGGCATGCCTATAACTCATTAAACATTTCTTTAGAAAAAATGGCACGTTGATCGAAAAAGGTTCACCACCCCTCACCTATGTGTTATTCTGAAGTATAAGCAATATCATTGTAAAGTTTCATTAAAATCCATTCAGTTGTTTTACGTGAAAGAGGACCAAACATGCAAGCATATTTTCGCATTTATAATATTAGTAAGGATAGACAAAAATTAACACTTATCTTGATAATTTGTACGGTTTATAATTAATCCCTAAATGCCGATTAAAAAATACGCTCCCCAGTGCCATCGCTTAACACGTATGTGGTGTATTGGGGAATGGGTTAGAAGAGGAATAAATAAAAAAATCCTCAGAAATAAGTAAATCCTTCGCAATCACTGTCAAAGCCTACAGAAGAATTTTATGGATAGCAGTGCGCAGAAAAAATCGTACTTCGAAAAGACATATAAAGAGTGTTTTTTTCCAGGTATAGAAGTTTAAGTTGGCATTACTTTCCAAGATGGCGACCGATTTAACAGCTGTCAAGTGATTTATTCTCAGTTTGGTTTGGCAATTCATCATGAATAGACTCACGCCTGAACAACGCTTTCAAATTGTCGTCGAATGGGCCCAAAACGAGATTGCCGTTGTTCCCGATTTTCATAAGAGAATTTTGTTTAGCGATGAAGCGCACTTCTGGTTGAATGGCTACGTCAACAAACAAAACTGCCGCATTTGGAGTGAAGCTAATCCACAAGTGTATGTCGAAACACCGTTACATCCAGAAAAACTGACTGTTTGGTGCGCTTTATGGTCTGGTGGAATCATTGGTCCGTACTTCTTCAAAAACGATGAAGGCCACAACGTTACAGTCAATTGTGATCGGTATAGAGCCATGATTACTAACTTTTTCATTCCTGAATTGAACAATCATGATGTCCAGGAGCTGTGGTTCCAACAAGACGGCGCAACATGTCACACAGCTCGTGCCACAATCGATTTATTGAAAGACACGTTTGGTGACCGCCTAATTTCACGTTTTGGACCTGTGAATTGGCCTCCAAGATCTTGTGATTTAACACCGCTAGACTATTTTCTGTGGGGCTATGTAAAGTCATTGGTGAACAACTGAATGGATTTTAATGAAACTTTACAGTAATATAGCTTATACATCAGAATAACACATAGGCTATAATTTATAAAGATATTGTATGAAGTGTCCAAAATAAAACGATATTTGTTAAGTAAGTAGGAAAAATTCTGCCAACTGCAAGCAATTATGGCGTGCGCTGCAAAAAAGCCCACCACAGCATATATCTATCTTTAGTTTGGGAAAAATCCTTTTTATTTTGGCTACGCAAGGCGCTCGCTTCTGATGAATTCCTGTGATCAGCATAATGCCTATTTTTTTTATTTCAGGATAATACTAAGTTTTGAAGGGAGAGGTTGTTATAAATCTCTCTTTATTTGAATGTTTTTTTATGTTTTTATTATGCACATTTGGTAGAAAGAAATTGATCTTTCTTCAAAATAAATGCTTTTATCAGTTCTGGTACTTACAGTAGATAAACTTTGTCTTTCACACTACATCATTTGGACATATTTGCATAGTTTGTTTATGGTTAGTAGTTAATCGTAACACTATAATTTTAATTGAATAGGCAGATTGCATTTTTAAGTATAAAAATAATTATAACTACTGTACTGTATTTTTTGGAGCGAGTGAATTGTAACGTCGCACTGTTCAGCTACACGAGGGCTTTTGACAACGGATCACGTAATTTTGAACTATGGTCAAGTGACGTGGACGACACCTGAGCTGGCACCCCTTCTCCTAACTACCACACCAACTTAGAAGGAATATTCTAGGAATACTTAGCAGGAATATTCTTTGAAATCCACTCTTCCAAGATATATGGCAGCACGGGTTCTATAATGATTATTTTAGCGGTGAAGGCGAATAGTTTTGTAGCAGATATTGCGTTTGCAGCTGACGGCGTTTTCAGCGGATTGCAAAGATTATTATTTTGGTCCCGAAAAAATAGTTTAAGTCAAAATTTAAGGGTCTTATGTTTTTGTATGTTAATGAAGACCTTAAAAAAATGATTTGACTACTTATTTTAAGTGAACGGTGTATATAATTAATTTTACAGTGGAATATCTTTAATTAATTTATAAGCTCTAACGGATTAAATTTTCCAAAGTGGAGTATTTTCTTTATGTATATCCCTTAATTTTCAATGTAGTGATCCAAAAAAAATATTGTATGAAAAAAACTGCAATAAATCATAATGCGGTAGATAAAGCATTAACGTGCATCGTTCCCCCTACACGGCGGGTCTTACAAAGCTCTAATAAAGCTCGAGCTATGAAAGTATCTAGGTATTTACCAACTTGATTCTATTGTTAACATTTCGATATGTTTTTCATTGAATCGCCATTATATTTTAAGAAACGGCGTTGCTTGCGATTATTACAATTTTAACATAAAATAAATACAACAGAAAGTAATATTAATGCATTATACTTTCAGGTATAAATTATTTACACTATTTTAAGCGTTCATTACACAAAACTTTTAACAATGTGTTACTTTTGCTGAGCAGAGATCTGCTTAGGGAGGTACTTTCAAAAATCGAACCTCAAGATTGTTACGGGGAGTTATAAATAAAAAAAATCCTTTTTATCAGCTATTAGATCTACAGACTAAAAATTTAACAAAGATGTTTTTCTTTCTTTTTTTCCAGCTGAGATATGCAAAAAGCTTTTTTTTTTGTTTAATTTGAAATTCACGTAAAATTAACTCATTAAAAATTTCTTTATCCTTCAATCTGTGTTGTTTCATTTTTCATTTCATACGACATGGACGCTGTTGATTTTTTACATCATGAAAATCCATCGATTTGAGCCATGGTCGAAACCGCAAACTTAGGTGTACAAGGTCAGGACCAAACCAGCTACGCCGCCCAGCCGGCATAAATAACATTATTTTACATAATATCAAATAACCAAAGGTTATCCGTAAATCTGGGTTAAACCTTGTGTTTTTCTGATATCCATCTTATCCTTTTCAAATTCAATTCAGTTTATTTTAACATTTAGAATTAATAACTTGTTTGTTCGAATTCACTTAGCCTAATTAAAATGCATGGAAGTTGTAGATAAAAAAGGAAATTATTTTGAATGAGGGAGTCAAGAAACACAAAAAAATGCTAAATTCTTTGCGAAAAAATTTTTAATACTAATACTCTTTTTTTAAAAAAAATTAATAAATATCTTTGATTATGTGCGATCATGAAAGATTTCTGAAAAAGTTCAAATTCATTTGCAGATGCTACGAAATTTTTGAGAATCGTTTTTATTATATTCAAAGCATATATATTTTCTAATTCTGTGTAGTGGGAAAGGCTGTTTGGATATCGGACTTTTCCAAAATCATTGATAAGATATTTATTGCTGATATCTCACTAACTAAATTACATCATTTTCAATAATTTCTTTTTTTTAACTACAACTTTTATTTTAGGACTACTAAACATATCACTCTTCACACAAACATCACAACTATATGCTCTATGTCTCTCTCTCTCCACCTCTCATTACTGTTTTTTATCTTGCTCATCGTTCTCCCAGGATGTTGGAGATACAATTACACAACACAGCTACTGTAAAAGCGCCCTGTACTTCCTAAATATATTAATTATATCAGTTCAAAGAATTTTTTTCCCCAGAAAGAGAAGAAACTAAGAAACAGCTGAAAATTATAAATTGCTATAAATGATAAAACTGACTGCTCTAAAACAGTGCTCCTCAAACTTTCAATATTCGCGACCCAATATTCAATCATTATTTTCATTGCGCCTCCCCCATGCAATAACGATACATTGAATTCAATAATACTATATTTTGAAGCTAAGCCTACAGTTCGACTTTTACCTCTTTAGTATCACCGGCGTATCTAAACGTCTCACTCAAGCAGTGTGTTAATTGCCCCGGATGTATAGGGTGTTTTTTTAGAGGTATAGAACTTTAAATTGCTATAAAACAACGATGTATTATTCGATTGACATGAATTTTTTTTTATTCCAAAGAGAATATTGTGGCATTACATTTTAAATATGATCAAGCAATTCGTAGATTCGTCGAATGGGCCCAAAACGAGATTGCCATTGTTCCCGATTTTCATTAGCGAATTTTGTTCAGCGATGAAGCGCACTTCTGGTTGAATGGCTACGTCAACAAACAAAACTGCCGCATTTGGAGTGAAGCTAATCCACAAGTGTATGTCGAAACACCGTTACATCCAGAAAAACTGACTGTTTGGTGCGCTTTATGGGCTGGTGGAATCCTTCTTCAAAAACGATGCAGGCCACAACGTTACAGTCAGTGGTGATCAGTATAGAGCCATGATTACTAACTTTTTCATTCCTGAATTGAACAATCATGCTGTTCAGGAGCTGTGGTTCCAACAAGACGGCGCAACATGTCACACAGCTCGTGCCACAATCGATTTATTGAAAGACACGTTGGGTGACCGCCTAATTTCACGTTTTGGACCTGTGAATTGGCCTCCAAGATCTTGTGATTTAACACCGCTAGACTATTTTCTGTGGGACTATGTAAAGTCATTGGTCTATGCGGATAAGCCACAAACGCTTTACCATTTGGAAGACAACATTCGCCGTGTTATTGCCGATATACGGCCACAAATGTTGGAAAAGGTCATCGAAAATTGGACGTCCAGATTGGACTAGATCCGAGCCAGCTGTGGCAGTCATATGCCAGAAATCATATTTAAAATGTAATGCCATAAGATTATCTTTCGAATAAAAAAAATTCATGTTATTCGAATAATACATCGTTGTTTTATTGCAATTTAAAGTTCTATACCTCAAAAAAAACACCCTTTATATATATATATATATATATATATATATATATATATATATATATATATATATATATATATATATATATATGGCAGCCAACGCCAAGCAGTCTTCGCGCGCAGGCGCAGTGAATTGAAACTGAAACTATTAACCTGAAAACATTTAAGAAAAACAGCAGAGAGAAAAGCGAGCAGAGAAAAGACGGAGGTTCGCGAGCAGGCGTCCCCGTCGAGAATTCATGAAAACCCATCTGTTACCTTTTTAATTAATTTTTATTAAGTTTTAAAATAAATGTAAAAAGACAAAAGTCTTGGACCCCTTGTTGTCTCCCACAAATTATGGGGGCTCGGCCGGGATCGATAAAATTTCGATTTTGAACCAAAGTCTGGACAATGAAAGAAAAGGGTCCGTGAAGGAGACGCTCCGCCGTTTTTTGGAAACTTCGTTCAACCTGTGTAGAGGTTGAATTTTTCGAATACTCCTCCTGTGTAGAGGCCGGGATCGAAAAAATTTCGATTTTGATCAAAGTTTGGACAGTGAAAAAAAAGCCGTCCGTGGAGGAGACGCGCCGCCATTTTTCGGAAACTTCGTTCAACCTGTGTAGAGGTTGCATTCTTCATTTGAATCCAGCATGAAAATTCCGCCTGTGTAGAGGTTGGAACCATCGACAAATATTCCGCCTGTGTAGAGGTTGGAACTAACTTAGTGTGAATAATCCGCCTGTGTAGAGGCCAGAACTTTTAATCAACGTTTTTCTTCAATTGAATTCTTCATTTGAACCCATCGACGAAAATTCCGCCTGTGTAGAGGTTGGAACCACTAACTTAACACATGCGAAGAGGTGAGATTATTGGATACATCGTACGTGCGAGCAACAAGGGAGCTAGAAAAAAAAAGGCAGGATCTTTCCATATTTTTCTAAAATGTATAAAAACGCTCTTAAAGAGGATCTCATAAGAGTTGTTGAGGATCTAGACGGTACTGTGGAGAGTACGGACACTATAGTTAAACTAAAGACTAAAATTGAGAACAGTAGTACATTTGAAAGTGATCCAGATTTCGTTAAAACTTTAATTAAAAACTGTATAGATGAGAGGGTATCGCGAAACGAAAAAGAGGTAACTTTAGAAAAACAGAAAATTGAGCTCGCGAAACTTCAGTTAGCAAAATTAGAAAAAGAAGTCGAACTTCAAACGGCTAAAAATGAAGCATTAAGTTTAAATCTTGCAGCTAAAGTCGAAGAGAAACAGTTCGAAACTAACATAGAAAGTATGATAAAAAGTATTAAAACTTTATCTCTTCCTGTTCCCACTAGATCTGAAAATTTTAATCTGTTCTTCCAATCATTAGAACGCGCATTTTTAACCAAGAAAATAAATGACGAATATAAATCTGAAATTTTAATAAATCTTCTGGGCGAAAGAGCTCATAACGTCTTACTGTATATTAAAGAAGAGGAATTAAATGACTATGAAAAACTAAAATCTATAGTACTCAGAGAATTCCAATTAACCCCTCGCGAGTGTTTAAACTCATTTAAAAATGCTGTAAAATCATCAGGCGAGACATACATCCAATTTGCTGCAAGATTGACGGCAAACTTCCAATATTATTGTTCGTTAAGAAAAGTTATAATTCCTTTGAATCTCTATGTGATCTTATAATTTCTGATAAATTGTTTGAAACTTTAAATAAGGAAACTGCAACTCATATTGGCATTCGAGAAGCAGAAGATTGGTTCAGACCTATTGATTTAGCTAAAGAGTGCGATATTTATATTTCATCTAGAAGCGGATCACATAAAGAAATTCCTATTACTTATGGATATACCCAAGACCCCTTTAAAAATAGATCACAAAACTTTAATCCAAAGATTAAAGAGAACTATCCCCAATATCTTGAAAGAGAAAATAAAAATTGCTTTATATATGCGGTGATTCATCTCATTACGCAAGAGATTGCGAGAAGCGTTTTAAACCTAAAGAATCTAACAGCCACATCCATAATAGAATAAACGTGAATACTTTGAAAGTCGAGAGCGAAAAACAAAATAGCGATGGGTTCGAACAATTTCAATATGTAAACATTTTTGTGGAAAATCAGCCCGTGACAGCCTTGATCGATTCAGGTTGCCAGATCCCAGTTTTAAATTCCTCACTAATTAGAGTGCACAAACCTTCCGAAGAGATCATAACATTAAGTTCATGTTTTGGCGAACAGCGAATGGTAGAAGTTAAACCCATAAATATTTCTCTTAATCAACACTCTCCCGGTCTAAGTGTTCGAACGGCAATATCACCGACCTTGACCGAAGAAATTATTATACATCCCAGTGTATATGCTGAAATAAAGAAACTAGGCCACGCAAAGAGCGATGTTTTATTGAATGAAAGTGAATCCTCTTTAGGTGCTTATGCTTATCCTAGTGCTGTTTCTTTTTCAAATGTGATAGAAAACTCTAGTTATGATTTGTCACATGTTAAAAACTTTAATACTAGAAATGATTCGAGTTCTCTAATTAAGGATTATAAATGTAATAAAATTAAGAGTACTAAGTTAAAATTGAGTATTATAAGAGAAAAATGTTCTGATATAGTATTGTGTAAGAAAGTCAATGGTGCCATGAAAACGAGTTCCGTGGAATTTATCTCCCGCTCACCTACCCCTTCACCTATGAAGAGTAAACAAAGACGGTTTGCAATGCTCCGAAGGATCTTTGAGCCCTGGCAGTGGAAACGGAGGAAAAAGAAAAATCGTTTTGAACAGACGTCCAGAACTCTAGAGATGAAAATATCGATGCGTTCAACCAAAGATCAACTTGTTAAAAAAGACGTTCTTATGCCTGTGAAACATGTGTGTGTGTGTGTGTGTGTGTGTGTGTGTGTGTGTGTGTGTGTGTGTGTGTGTGTGTGTGTGTGTGTGTGTGTGTGTGTGTGTGTGTGTGTGTGTGTGTGTGTGTGTGTGTGTGTGTGTGTGTGTGTGTGTGTGTGTGTGTGTGTGTGTGTGTGTGTGTGTGTGTGTGTGTGTGTGTGTGTGTGTGTGTGTGATTTCCTGTGGAACTTTCCTGATGTCGAAGAGATGCCTTCACATGATGGAGAAACTGTTTAGTTCAGCAGAATTATGATATGTTAAATCTTTGTATATTTGTCGTATAGTCCTTGTCTGTTCCGTCTTTTTTGTATGTTTCAGATTCTCCTCTGGTCTCGATGAAAAAGGAAAAAAGGGACGTACCGCTGCGGACAGCGCACAGTCAGGCTGGCCGATTGTGGCAGCCAAAGCCAAGCAGTCTTCGCGCGCAGGCGCAGTGAATTGAAACTGAAACTCTTAACCCGAAAACATTTAAGAAAAACAGCAGAGAGAAAAGCGAGCAGAGAAAAGACGGAGGTTCGCGAGCAGGCGTCCCCGTCGAGAATTCATGAAAACCCATCTGTTACCTTTTTAATTAATTTTTATTAAGTTTTAAAATAAATGTGAAAAAGACAAAGTCTTGGACCCCTTGTTGCCTCCCACATATATATATATATGTGTGTGTCTTTACGAAGTAAGATATTTTTTGTGCACTGCTACCGATACATTTATTCCGAAGGCTTTGGAATGCAATAAAAGGAGCTTGATTGTCTTTGCGAAGGATTTACTTGTTTCAGATTATTTGTTTCTTTATTCCTTTAATCTCCCCCTTTCCAATACACCAGATACGCTCGTTTACGTGTTAAACGGTGGCATTAGAGAGCGAATCACGTTGTTTTTAACCGGCATTGAAGGGATTAATTATAAACCGTATAAATTATCAAGATGAGTGTTAATTTTTGTTTTTAATTTTATACATGACAAGCCCATGGTGACACTGGTAATTATTAAACTTGTTCTGAACGTAGTATCTATAAAATGATTATAAAATTCATTGCGAAGCACTGATCTATTTATAAGTGTAAATGTGTATTTCCTTTTTTACTTGTTTTCTTTTAGTATATTGATAATTTTTTAAAACAATCTTTCGTTTTCTACTTTTCAGTATGCTCGCGCCTCCCTTGTAGGGTTATCACGCCCCCTAGGGGGCGCACCCCACAGTTTGAGAAACACTGCTCTAAATTGAGTTAAAAATTGCTGCATACATGCAAACAATTAATTAGTCCTGACCCATATATACATAATTACCAACCTTCTCAGGTTTTAGAATTATCAACAAAACAAGTAGTATAAAAAAAAGAAATTTTAAGTCAATTTCTACTTAGATCAACAAAGAAAATTTTATTTTAACTACTTTTTATTAATTAGTTACAATTAATATGAATATGTATATACATATGACAAAATCGCAACATTAAATGGTCATTAATTTTTAATAATTATCATTAAAGTATCGTATTGTCATTCAAAACAATCGAATATAGAATTTCAGTTAAACTGATTGCTTTAAAACATGAGAAAAAAATCTTTCAAAATTTTGACCCAAGTCACAAAAAATAAAAGCAACGTGGCTATATCTGCAATTCTTTAAATTATTAGTATAATTCGGTCACACACACACACAATTAGTTTTAATTAATTATAATTAAATTATCTTATTTTTATCCAAAACAATCGTGTATAGAAAATTTCAGCTCAAATGAGCGCTTTAAAATGTGAGAAAAAAACCTTTCCAAGTTTTGACACAAGTCGCCAGAAATGATGCCAACGGGACTGTATTTGTAATTCTTTGAATAATTAGTTTTAAGCAACTAATTTTTATTAATTATATTTAAGTTAATGTATTGTCATCTAAATATTCATGTATATAAAATTTCAGTTCAATTGAGAGCTTTAAAATGTATTTTATTAACGAATGAAAATTCCACCAAGATAAATATATAGAGAGTGTGAGCTAATAGTAGGAATTGAAAAAATGAGTTAACAGATGACCTTGTGACGGATCTATACATGATCTTCTAACGAATCCTCTTGGGAAACCTTTGGGCTCTCAATTCGCGCTATTCACAACCAACCCTTCGAAAGAAGATAGTTGTGATATGTAAATTAATTTACTATAAATAAGCGAGGTTTTCCAGCTAGAACGAGAGAAGGAGTGAAGATATACTCGGGACAGGTGAGATTGCTACTAAAGGTATAGTATTAGAATTATAGAGCTTTGATTATTATTAGAAGGAAACCTTAAAGTGAAGATTGAATTAAGATTAGATTAAATCAGATAATAGGTTAGATCCTTAATTAAAAGAAGGATCGAGTTTGTTAGTCGCCTAATCGCTCACGTGTTACTGTCGTTGTTCCACTTTCACGGTTTTCATTGAGACATTCTCTTAATATTATTAGTTGAAATTGTGTCTGTTCTTAGTGTTGAAATAAATAGATTAGAGTTAAACCATGTCTCGATTGTTTCTTCCCTTCCCCCCACACATCTAGGTGCTCGCGAGAGAGACGCGGGCTTCTTACAACCTTGATGTTCATAATTCACAAAAACTATTTTTAAAAGTTTTAAAAATTACTAAAATAATCAAAAAAATTCTCGAAGGATTGATAAATGAAATATTTTCTTTAAGAAGTAAACAAAAAGCAACTTAATAAATACTTACATTAAAATTTAGAAACCCTTATCAGAGTTTTATGCATAAATTAGTAAAGTCTTCAATGCAGTAGATAAGAGATAATACTTTGTACTCGTGAGATCAGAGAGTGAACGAATAATACATACAGTTATACTTAGGTGCAGAATTAATATAAGAATCCAAAAGTTTGTTACCATGTGTAATTTTAATATTGAAATGTCGATACTTTTGAAATCCATCCATGCTTGGTTGGCATTTTCACCGCTGATTCCAAAATGCCTTAAGATTTGCAGTATCATATTTTCATAGATTTTAGAGTCAGATTCATCACGCATTAGAGGATAGCCAGGCGATATCTACAACATAGAACCAATCTTAGAATGAAAAACTACATTTTATTTTCTAAGCAAAAGATAGATTTTTTTTAAATTTATAATTAAACATAAAAAGGAACATAAAAATTTAACAAGATTTTAAGCAAAACAAAATTATTATTAATAAAATGAATTCACATGAAAGATTTTTTAATAAATATCGTTTGATTAGCTGGCCAAAATAAAAATAATTTTTTAAAATCTAAGTGTGACTTTTCCTTCAAACTTAAAAAATATTGAATATGTTTTTTTTAAAAAAATAATTAGGAACACTTACAAAAAAATAGCATTTAAAAATAGCCTCAGTGAATTTTACAAAATATACCATACAAACTAAAAAAACCTGTAGGTATTCCGATAATAAAAATTGGTATTTACGTATTATACCGTCGACCAATTCGTTAAATCAAAAGATCTTATCAAATGCTGCGATATACAGCCAACAGGGAACGGTCTAGGACACGATAGCGGTACAACGTGTCTGTTTGAACGTTGGTCAACGTGAACCACGTGTTGCTACGTTAGCCGACTGAAAATTTATTTTTCATTTGGTGATTGATATATTTCAACTCTGCAATGGCTAGGAAAAAGAATTCGGAGAATAATTCACGCTAAGGAATTTCAATTTCCACATCTCCGGAACGGACTTTAAGCGTAGGAATGCTGACCCTCGCACATTTGGATAACCGACAACTCTCCACTTCTGGATATAACCCAAATTTAAACCATTCCATGGAATACTGTATGGACCTCTCACTTCCTGCTTCAATCCAGTAATCGAGACCCGGAACGCCCCAGGATTATGCCAACGGAACTCACTCAAACTGTCAAGGACTCCTGAAACTGCACAATCGTGATAATGACGACAGTATTTGGCGACATTTTTTTAATTGGTGACGTCTTTTGATTTTACGGAATGGGAAACAGTATAATACGTGAATTAAGTTATGTAAAAACATAATTTGGACGCACATGATCACAGACATGAAAAAAAAAATTCCGAAAGTTAAAAAGGAAAAAAAAAAGAGTTTTACAGAAGAAAACTGAGAGAAACTCTTATAATGCTTATACGGTTGGAAAATATTCGTTCAAAGCTTCTTTTTAGCTTTTTTCTGTTTGAAAATTATTTGAAAAAAATTATATTAGTGGATATATTTTGCTTATTGTTTTATTCTCAACCCAGAAATGTTCAGGTAGGAAAAATTATTGAAATCGTAAATAAAAATGTATGCAAGTATAAAAGAAAGAAAAATGTTTTAAAAAAATATTGGAAAAACTTACTGTTAATTTGAACCTGCTATCATTCGAAATCAGCTCATCTGGTTCATAATAAGTAGGCTTAAAAATTACGAAAGCGAATTCATTGTAAGCAGCCATTCTTGCAAGTGTGTTATTTAATGAGAAATCAACAAATTCGAAATCGAGAGGTAAGTTTTGCCAATTTTGAATTCCACATTGCTCTAAAAAATTTACTGTGGAAGAAACAGCATTCCAATCTGAAGATCCTAAAATAAGGAAGGGAAAAAAAGAACATCCGATAATTTGTAAGAGATAAGTTTGATGTTAACTATTGAAAAGTGTTTGAAAAATTGCACTGAAGAAATATTACGATGTTGTCATTTTTATCAATGAATCTGAAAAAAGATAAACATTACTTAGAATCAAATTTTTCCATATATTATTATATATAATTACTCAAGGTGATGTAGAATGTATAGATAAACTTTACAATATTCCTTTTTTTGTACGAAGAAGTGCATAAATGGAAATGACACGCTGAATCATAAGCAAAAAACAGATTGTAACACTGTATATTTTTAGCTACTTCCCTTTACAGATAGATTCAAAAATAATATGACCAAACTCAGAACATCATAAATTTTTATTGATTTAAATTATTTACATGAAATTTTCAATGTGTGGTTTCCTTTAGCATAGTACACTTTACGTAAACATTTAGGCTAATCCAAAAGAACTTTTTCGACTATATTTGGGGGTAGTTTTCCAACTTTCTCTTTGACAGCTTTTTGAAGCCCTTGAAGGATTCTTACTTTACGTCTATTTAATCTTTTTTTTTAAATGTCCTCATAAAAAATAATCGCAATGAGAGCAGTCAGGGATGATGGTAGCCGTTTCTCATTAAGAAAATTTATTTTTTTTATCTTTCAGCCATTTTATAGTTGATTTCGGAGTATGACTTTATACAGTCATACAGACTTTATACAGTCTATCTTTATAGCGTTGGTAGAAAACAAAGTTTCTTTTAAGGTAAAGACGTTTACTTTCTTTGATCATGTGCTTCAAAATTTTATTCTGATAATATTTAGCATCAATTTTAGCCTTTGGTTCTATAAAAAAAAGGTTTTGTTAAGTCGTGAGAGAACTTTTACATCCATACCATAACACATGACGGTGACCAACTTGTCTTTTGCGAAAAAGCTGCGTCTTTGTACGCTGTTCGCGTGAAATATATTGCATCTTCATTTTTAACAGTTGTGGATGACAAATGAAACAATGCTTCATCTGAAACTATCCATGTTTTGTATCTACCTTTATTTAACATTAAATACGGATGCCAAGAATGTTTCCTACGTTTTTTTACGATCTTTGCAAACATTGGATGACAGACTGGTTTATTCAATTTTTTACAGCCAATTTTCTTTATCTGAGGACAAATTGTCGACTGCCATGCCTGAAGTTTCCTTACTAAAGTTATTTGAGGCAGAGGATTTTCTACACAGTAATAAGTCTTTTCAACTTCTTTTTCTCTTTTTCACCAAGGACTTCCTTTAGTCCTCATTTTTGTACCTGGAGCTTTTGATTGTCAGCCAAATTTTATTTCTTTTCGAAGTTTAGATAGTAATACATTAGAAGTGCCTTTTCTGATTTTAAAATGCTTCATTTATAATAGAATTTGAGCAACCATCTTTCAAAAGCTTTAAAATTTCGTTTTGGGTTTGAGAATCTAATTTCGGAGTCATAACTTACTGTAAATATTAAAAATAATTCAATTAGTAATTTAAACGCTTCATTTTTAAAATAAAACTGGTTATAAGGAGATTAAATTTTACCATAAATATGTGCTTTTGAAATTGATCACACTCATTCTGAATCAACCTGTACTATTAAATGACCACCAGATGGCGCTCCTTTTGATTGGAAACTCCTTTCTTCTTATTTAGGTAACTCTAGTAAGATTTCCCACGCTTTTCGTAGGGAATTGTCTTTGTAAGATGCTGTGATATGTTCTAAAATGAATGCTTTATATACTGCTCAAAATAATTAAAGGATATTGCGGTTTTAGGTGGATCTTATGGCTGGGAAACTTTTTAGCTGATTGATACATGTTCGACAGACGTAGTAGGTTATATGAGAATAAATTACGCATGTTTGGCAGAAAAAAATGCATTTTATTGAGCATTTGTGTACAAAAGGGAAAAAAACACAATTTGTGCATATGAGAAAAAAAGAATAAGAAAAGGTTTTTTCTTCACAGGAAATCATTTTCAGTAGGGGGTATGGTTTCCACGGACGGCCAGCAACGTTGAGCACCTTTGAGGCATGGAGTCAATGAGGCTACTAATCACGAGTTGGGGTATTCTGTCCCGCTCTTCCAGAAGAGCTCTTTCCAGTTCTTGGAGAGTTTGTGGGGGTGGTTGGCGGCCAGCAACTCGTCTTCCTAGAGCGTCCCAAACGTGCTGTATGGGATTCATGTCTGGAGAACACGCTGGCCATTCCATTCGTAGGATTCCTTCCTCGAAAAGGGAATCCTCCACGAGGTTAGCACGATGTGGCCTGCTGTTATCGTCCATTAAAATGAAGTCATCTCCGATTGCTGCAGCGTAAGGAACTACAATAGGTCTGAAGATCTCATCCCTATATCGGCGAGCAGTCAGAGGTCCATCTCGAATGATGTAGAGATCTGTGCGCCCGTCAATGGAGATGCCACCATACACCAACACTCCTCCACCGCAAAATCTGAAACTTTCGTTCACGAACGCAGGATTATTCCTACTGCCACGGTCCCTCCAGATGAAAATACGCCTATTATCCGGATGAACAGAAAAATGGGACTCGTCAGAAAAAAGAACATTGCTCCATTCATTTCTCCTCCAGTTCACATGCTCTGTTGCTCACTCCTTGCGGTCGCGACGATGCCTTGATGTTAGTCTAACACATACCAGCGGTCGGCGAGCATACAGACCTACACCATGGAGACGGTTTCGGAAAGTCTGAGTTGAAACCGTGGTGCCAGTAGCCGAGCGAAGGTGTTGTTGAAGGGTAGCGTTCATATTTCGGTGTCTCCGAGCCGTTAACACTAAAACACGATCTTCATTGGGCATTGTTAAACGTCTACGACCTTGTCCTGGTCTTCGGCCTGCACTTTCAGTCTCCAAAAAACGGTTCCAGATCCTGGAAATCACATTTTGTGACACTCCAATGGCTTGCGCTACTTCGGCTTGAGTTTGGCTCCCTTCTAACCTACCAACAACTCTCCAAGCTTCTGAATCGGTTAAATGACTTCGCTGAGACATCGTACTCATCGAAACAAAGCAGTCACTGAATGCCGATCATCCTTGTCTTCATTTCAGTTGAAAGTCAAATTTCCTTCGCCGCCGCTGAAGCGACGTTTTTGAAATCGAACTCAAAATTAGCATACTCCACAGTTTGAAAATCAGAAAAATTTGCATTTGTGATTCTCTTCTTCCATTTTCGGCAAAGAAAATTTCGCTAATATCTTTATTTTATATAAAACTTACAATATCCTTTAATTGTTTTGAGCAGTGTGTATTTATTTACTGTCCTTTGTTGTGTTGAGGAAATAAGAAAGAATTAAATATTTGTTCCTCTATATATTTTTTCATCCAAAGATAATAGCAGTTTCGCCACCCCGGGGAAAGAAGCAAAATGCCGCCCGTTTATAACAAAAATTAAGACAGATAACCTAAGCCCTTCCCACGCTTAATGGTAAAATAAAACGTGAGCAAAAAAAATTGCAATCAATAATGTTGAAGTTTTGATTAGCAAGAAATACTAATTTATTAATTTATGTTTTTGACATTTAATTAAATTTATGGTTGCAGAGAAGAAAAAAAAGTCATTTCTAGTGTATAATTATAAAATACAGATATTAAAAAATACTAAAACAAATTATAGAATCACTAAATATTAAAACTTAATTACATATTAAAAATACATTTAAGCCGATTGTTAAACTTAAAAGTGTTTTTTTCTCACTTTTAATTCTGAGAATTTTTTTTTATAATTTCTTTAACATTAATTTCTTCAGTCCCAGTTCATGTTTAATGGCTATTGTTGTCAAGCCGTTTAGCCAGCACCTCCTAGATACTATCTAGGAGGTGTTGGTTTAGCCCGTCCTCGGTAGTTGAGGAGCGTAAAAAATTTTCGGTTGAGATATGCCGAAGTGATCACCGTACATTCATAAAAAAAAAAAGATTGAATTGTTAACCTTCTCTTTTCTTGAAGTCGGTTAAAAACACATGAAAAAGCCTCGTTTAAAAAGAAACATCCTATGTAGAAGCTATTTAAATATTTCTTGAGAATAACTGAATATTTTTAAATTATTTTACTCACCTTACTCTTTTAACACAAGACAAGTTTAAAAAAGGTCCGGTAAATAGTAATTGTATTATAACGCACACTACTTCACTAGCCGTGGATAGCCTAGTGGCTAGAGCATCGAACTCCAGACAGGAAGGCCTGGGTTCGATGCCCGTGCCACCAAATACCCTCCGAATTCACACAGAGTACGTGCTTGTTAAATCAGTGGGTCCGAAAGTCTTGTGGGCTGAAATCACGAGTGCAGGGGACTGAAGAATATTTCCCTTCAGTTCCATGCCTAAATTGTGGAGATCGGTGATATCGCCATCTATCGTCCCTTTGAGGAATTTCTCCGAGCTAAATCGTACTGTCACCTGCATGGTGCTCAAGGCAAACGACAAACGTACATTTAGCCCCTTGCCACGAGGAATTTCGTGGGCCTCGATCAAGCTACGCCAGACCGGTGACATTATAAACAACAACACTTCACTAGCAACTAATCTGCGAGGCAATTATTCCACAAATAAAACAATAGAGCTGCCTTTTTTTTCTTTTATAGTCTCGGTTAAAAGCTTGTCAGGACTGATTTTTCGCACCTGCCCGCGTTATCGTACATGCGTTTGTGCATGTTTCGACAAATTCAGACACACGGTAAAAAATTCTATTACAGCACTTTATATGTCTATCCATGTATTTAAATTATTATAAAAAGAGCGATTTTGTTTACGTTTTAAGCTATTTTTAAGTGGATATTTATTAGGTTTGTGAGCGGTTTCCTTGTGTGTGTGTGAATTTGAAATATTTTGACATTTAAAATACTTAAAAGTTCGTAAGCACACACTGCTTGCCCACCCCTAGCACCGGCCCTGATAATAGCAACCGCGAAGGGCTACAAGAAACAAATTTTTCACTTTCAGTACCATCGACTAGTGCTAGTATAGTGTTCTAAAAGTACTACTCATACTTCAACTTAAAAAGAAAATCATTGTTGGTACTTTTCAAAAAAAAAAAACGTTATTAACTGCGTTGTGACTCGAGAAACTAATTTTTGATTTCAATATTCTTTTATTTTCCTTCGACACACAAGATTAATGAGGTCATTTACAGTTATGAATTAATGAAGCTTTATACATTAAAGAACGAATTATTTGAGCGCACTCTCCGTAAACATAAAATATTATACAGTTCCTTTATTGGCGTAAAAGGCGCGTAAACAACTTAGAAAATCGCATAAACTTACTTAACTAAAATTCTGTTGCTAGTTTCAAAAAGAATATAAGTGAAACAAATTGTTGAAAAGGTAGCTATGAAAGCAATAAATTAGCCAATGTGGTTTCCTTCCAATTTGTAACCCTGCATTTAAGCAAATGCACTTATATTTAAGTTTTCAGTTCTGCCCAGTGCGTAAGGCTGCGGTAGCCGAGTGGTATAGGTATCGGATCGTGGCTTGCCTTGTCATGAGTTCGAGCCCAGTACCACTAAAGAACCGACGAGTAGGGCAGCGATGCACGTTAAATCTGTCGAGAGCTGAAACGCCTTCCTATTGGTGTTGTGTGGTAGTTAGGAGAGGGGGTGCCAGCTCAGGTGTCGTCCACGTCACTTGACCATGGTTCAAAATTACGTGGTCCGTCGCCAAAAGCCCTCGTGTAGCTGAACAGTGCGTCGTTAATATTCAATCAATCTGCCCATTGAATGCAGTGTTGCCAGATCGAGCGATTTTTCATGAATATTTTCCTACTTTTTTTTATCATATTGCTACTTCACGAACTTTATGCTACTTCACTTGAATATCCCGATACTTTTTGCTACTTTCAACCATATATAAAAGTATTGGAATAAATTTCAACAAAAATTATTATTTTCGGAAAAATCGAAAAAAAAACAAACTGACTTTAGTCCCCAAACAAAACATGGAATAGCGGTATGTTTCACTACTCCAAAACTCTGTAATCCCCCTCCCCGCCACCGCCCTGAACCGGAGCCTATCAAAGTGGGACTCCCCTCTCCCACCACCCTTTTCCACTGCAAGTGGTAGAAAAAAAGGAATGGTGGGATTCTCTTTCAAATCCCGATAGCAGCATGAAAATGATACATGTAACATTCTTAAAAAATAGGCTTATGGAGAATTTCTACATAAATATTAAACTGGAAAAATTAATTGTGAAAGGACAAATTCGTATAGAACTAAGTAAATTGTACAATTATCATCAACGGTAATGCATTGAATTAAAGAATAAAAATGTATTTTTGTAATTATAACTTAAGTTTCAGCATTGGACTTATAAAAAATTGCATACAACGATAAAAGTAAGCGCGTCGTCTTGAGACATTATGTGATAAAAATCTGATTAAATGCCTTTTGAAAGGTTTTGATGAAATTTAGTGACGTAACGTACACGCTTGCATTGTGGGAAGGCCTAGAAATTCTAGGGGGCCCAAAACACGACTGACTTCCAAGGTTTAGGCCTTGGGGTCCAATAGCTGACCTTGCAAAGGGCCCTAATATTCTTCGTTACACCACTGCCCAGATTCCTCTCTTTCCAATCAACTATACTTGTCTTACAATTCTTTTACTTAAATTATTACAAGGATAGAATTAAGTATTGTTAAATTGCAGTTGCCAATTTTAGCAGAATTTGAGCGGATTAATTTGCCTTTCAGTTTTGTTGATCTTTGCAAATTACTGAAAGAATTAAAAGACTATACCCTTACTTTTTTAAGAAGTACAATTTACCCTAAATATGTGAATGTCGAAATTGACAAGCATTTATTAACCTATTGAAGTACTTTATGGATGTCTTTTTGAATAAACTAAAAAGCAAAACTCAAATAATTTCTAAAGAATCTACTAAAGAAATCTATCAAAGATGTCATAATTTTCTCAAGAATTTATGTGAACAACTTTTAAACCTAATCTCTTCAAATAACGGAATTTTAAAAAAAGATGAGGAATTTTTTCCCCTGATATTTTTTAATATTCAAATTGCCCCCCTTTTTTTTATCTGCCCTTAGAAGTAGCAGACCAATCTAAATCATATGTTCTGGAGAATCGGGAATCAATAGAGACAAGTTTTTAACATACAGTTGAAAGACGTTTTTCTATTTCAATCTGGGCTTTTAAATTAAGGAAAATTATTTTAGTGTCACATTTTTAAAATAAAAGATACAATTGGAAATCCATTTTTAAGAGATTTCGAAATATTTGTTTTAAAGCTTTACAGTCTTCCCATAAGTAATGTATCTGTGGAAACGGCATTCTTCAGAGTGACGTCCGAAAAGACAAAATAGAGGAAAAGGAATCGAATGTGCCTCGAACTGTTCGAGTCAATTCTCAGAATCAAAATGATTTTGGAAGCAGGAGGGACTTGCTGCGTTCATTTCATTCCATCGCCACAAATGCTTCAATATACTGTAATTCAGAAATATATAAAAAAGATACAGCAGATCTCGATACTTAGCAGGAGGAATTTATATGTATTTCAAATAAATTAAATAACGAAGCATTTTGACATATTTTTAAACACAGTTGTACAAAACAGAAAAAAAAATTATAATTATGAATTGCAAGGGAAAATCGATTTGCTACTTTTTTTTCCCTCTTCGTGCTACTTTGCCGCATAAGTTCCTGGCAACTCTGAGTTCATGCTATGTTGTGGTTTGGCTTTTTATGAGCTCTGGCTGTGTGGTATTCTGATTATAAAGTTTATACATAGATACCACGTATATAGTCTGTGTAATTAATGTATTTTACTGTGTTTTATGCGTAAATATTGAAATTCGTAGGTAAACAAACGTATCTATGTAGGGATGTATATAGGTATATAGCCCAATTTTCTCTCCAATCACAAGGCGCAGAAACTCGCCGAATGTACCAAAATTTCGGAAATGACCCGAGGAATCCGTTTTGACCATTTATATTACAATATTTCAATTAGTTAAAAAGATATTAACTAAAAACCTTAAAACGCATTAATTATGCACGTGGCGCCATCTGCCGAGAATCGGAAAGATCATTTATTTTCAGGGGGAAATTCGGAACTTCTTTTTTTTCAGAGGTTTTTAAAAATATTTAAAAGTTAATATAATAAAATTATATATATATATATATATATATCTTTCTT
Organism: Trichonephila clavipes; assembly: GCA_019973935.1. Taxonomy (NCBI): domain Eukaryota; kingdom Metazoa; phylum Arthropoda; class Arachnida; order Araneae; family Nephilidae; genus Trichonephila; species Trichonephila clavipes. The sequence continues at coordinate 157,331 of BMAU01019961.1, read as the reverse complement.
TCTTTTATCAGGCTTTATCAAATGAAGTCCGAAATTTTTTTTTTACCTTAACGAATAACGAAACGTGATATTAAAAAATATTTTTTTATTTTAAAGGTATTAATCACGTTCCGAAATCTGAAGTTTTATCTACAAGTTGCTTATAAAAATATTGCAGATAAAACAATCGAAATATTTTTTTAAAAAATACTTACGTAAAGAAATGTTTAAAACTATTTTAAAATAAATTTAGAAATTACCTTTTTTTTTCAATTTATGGAATGGTTCGCTATTTTTTTTAAATAAAAGACATTCAGGCAGAATTTCTCTCTCTTTGAATAACACATTCTTAACAATTCAAACTAATTTCGCTGTAAATGGTTTTTATTAACTATTTTTTTACAAAAAAAAAAAGGGAAGTTTTTGTAGTTATATTAGGACATCGGTTTGGCACAAATTTCGAAATAGGGAAATTTTTTGACATAATTTTAGAAATCACTCACATTGTGCGCGTACAAACACACACAGAAATGTTGGTGTCATGAGGAAAAGAGAAAGCCCGAGCAACGCCAGGCCAAACGGTGGAGGAGGGGAAGTCACTTTGAAAAGGAGTATTAGAAGTTTTGATTTTATGAAAGAAAGGGGAAATTTATAAAAGTAGAGAAAGCCCGTGCAACGCCGGGCAATGCAGCTAGTGCGTAAATAAACTGTGTGCTATAAATTAACCAGCATTTCGTCATTCCTGGATCGAAGATTTTATTTCAAATGATGATTATGCAACATTTGTGGCGAGCCAGCCAAGATGATGAGTCAGTGACCTTCGCGAGCCGCTCTCTTTTACGCTCGCTAGTTATTAAGAGGTTAGGAATGTGTAGCACACAACACAGTGAAGCTGCATTCACACCAAGGCTGTCAGCGTCGAGCGTCTAGCCAATCAGAGACTTCATCTCGGGCGAGATAAGGTCTCTGATTGGCTAGACGCTGTGCGCTGACAGCTTTGGTGTGAATTCAACTTTATTAGGAATCGAAAGTGTATGATAGTTTCATAATGAATGCTTTAAAGCAAAAACGCGCTACCATAAGAGCAGCGTTTACGAAAAGCGCAAATAATTCAAAAGCTTTATTATCGTCAGAATTAAGTGATATAAAATTTGACGAAATTGAAGTTACGTTTGAACAATTATCAGAAAAGTTTAAGCAACTTAAGAAGTGTGATGATCAAGTGCTTGATTTACTACAGCAAGAAAAATGCATTCAAGATATTTACGAAAAGGAATACCTATCATATGAAAAGTTTGAGAGAGAGAGGATCGATTTATTGCTTTGAAAAGACGAGAGTTAAAAGAAAAATAACTAAACCGTTTTCAAGCGAAAATACGTCTTCGAAAAATTCACATTTTACTGAATCGGCTCCTCAATTTAAATTGCCGGAAATTGTGCTTCGAAATTTTGACGGAAATCCGACAGAATGGTTAAATTTTTGGTCTCAGTTTGAAAAAAATACAAGAAAACAATAGGATTGAAGAAAGTGAAAAATTCCAATATCTTTTCCAGTCTATAGTGGTGGGTTCGAAACCCAAAGAAATCGTCGAAAGTTTTCCGTCGACCACTGAGTACTATCCCAAGGCAGTGCAATATTTAAAAGAAAGATTCGGCAATGAAAGCGTTCTTATTCAAGTTTATATTCGAGAACTATTAGACCTAGTGATAAAGGAAAGGGAAGACACAGATCTTCCCTCTCTGTACGATAAATTGCAAACACAACTGATGGCTTTCGATTTACTCGGCGTTTCAAAAGAAAAATATGCTGATATAATTTTCCCTCTGGTGGAATCATGTTTGCCTAGAGAAATTCTAAAAGCTTGTAAACGCTCCAGATTTACTTCGCATTCCGAAATTACAGGTAAGAATGATTTAGGTTCATTAAGTTTTTGAAACATGGAGTCCGAATTAAGAATAAAATTAGCGCGCAATACTTTTACTTCTGAAAATTTAAGTAAACAAAATTCTAACAGATACGAAGGTAAAAATTCAATACCTACTGCTGCAGAACTATTGAGCTCTCATAAACATACGCATAGTAAAGATCAATCTAAGAATTTTAAAAGGAATGAAACTTGTGTTTTTTATGAGAAATCACATCCGTCACCAAGTTGTAAGGATACTTCTACAACTGAGATGTCCTTAGAGAATAAGAAAATCATTGTGAAGAATAAAAAGGCTTGCTTTGTTTGTCTCAAAGGAGGACATAGAGCAATTTCTTGCAAAAACAATGTAAGATGTTTTGCTTGCCAGAACCGGCACTTCCCAATTCTATGCCCAGATTTGGCTTCGAACCTTAATCGTAATTATCCAAACAATACGAATAATACGAAAGTTGAAGAAATTGTAACCAACACTTTAAATAACCATGTTCGGCATTCAGATGTATACCTTCAAACTTTAATCGTGAAATTGCATAATGGTACGAAAGAAATGTTAGTAAGAGCAATTTTTGATACAGACAGTATGAAATCTTGCATTAGTTCTGATATTGTTAAAAGTATGAATTATAAATCTAAGAATGAAGTTAATTTAAAGCAATCATTGTTTGGTGGTATAGAAACTGTTGAAAGTGTACATATTAATTATGTTATAGAATTAAGTAATATTGTTGGTGGATATAGGTGTAAATTTGAAGTACTTGGCCAGGAACACATTTGTTCTGAGATTGAGCAACACCCATCTGGTCCGTGGTTAAATGAACTTAAAATATACTGTATTCAACTTACTAATTTGGAAATAAATAGGTTTAACGTTGATAAGGAAATAAAGTTATTAATTGGGGCTGATGTCGGGGGAAAACTGTTGAAGGAAAAGTCAAAACTCTTAAATCTAATTTGACAGCTGTACACACTCGGTTAGGTTGGACGGTTATAGGGAAGTTTTTTGGCACTGAGCAAACCGTTAATAGTCATTCTTACATAATATCTTCGTTGTTGGTACAAAATCTGTGTATAAGTGATCTTTGGAAGTCGGACGTGTTGGAGATTACAGATCCTACGCAGCGCAAATCTAAAATCGACTTAGAAGAGGAAACTAATAGGTATTTAAGGGAACTCTTAGTGCGTGCGTGACTCAGAAGGTAGGTCCGAAGTCGCATTGCCGTGGATATTAGATCATTCCTTCTTACCTAAGACTAAAATGTTGTGTTTGTTAAGTACTAAAAGAAAATTAGTAAGTACCGGTAAGGTAGAAGCTTGCAACGGAGTTTTTGAAAATTGGTTGTCCCTTGGTATAATTGAAAAGGTATCGGAAGCACAATCTGAGAAAGTACACTATTTGCCGCATAGATCTGTTTTTAAGGAAAATAGTACTACGAGTTTAAGACCAGTGGTTAACGCAACTTCACATTCTGCAGGTTCTCCATCGTTAAATAAATGTTTGTCTACTGGACCAAACCTGATCGAAATCATTCCAACGGTTCTTGATCGATTCCGTAAGAACTGCATAGCCGTTATTTCAGATATAGTAAAAGCCTTCTTACAAATTTCAATAAGGGAAAAGGATTGCAATTTTTTGCGTTTTCTGTGGTTCGTAAAAGATGCCCCTGAACAAGTTGAGGTTTACAGACATCGAAGGGTTGTTTTGGGTTTAATTTGTAGTCCGCTACGCTGCAATACCATTTAAGTAATGTACCCGAGAATTTTTAAGTTGCACAGCAGAAGCACTTAAAAGCGCCTTTTACGTTGATAATTGTGTAACTAGCCTAAATTCTGAGTCAGGAATGAAAAAGTTTATCCTAGAATCCCAAATGAATATGACTGCAGGCCATTTTAATTTAAGAGGGTGGAGATCTAATTTAAAAGGGGGGATCCCTGAGGATGATTCGTCGATGGAAGAAAATATTTCAGTTTTGGGTTTGGAATATGGCATACGGACTCAGATATGTATGTTATCTTGCAAAATACAGCTAACTATAGAACCAGATAAACCTGTTTCACACAAAAAGATTAGTTTTGGCTGTTGCTCATCAGGTTTTCGATCCGATAGGTTTTACCGCAACCGTGATGTTGATACCCAAGTTGATTTTACAAGAAACGTGGGACGAAATTCTCCCAGATGACTTAATAAGGAAATTGAAAACGTAATATCAACAGTTGAATGCCTTATGGGAGATAAAACTACCAAGATTGTTAAATATATCCCCAACTGGCATTTCATTGATTTTACTCGTTTTTTGTGATGCAAGTCAACGAGCTTACGCAGCACGTGTTTATTTAAGTGTGGCTAGGAGTAATGAAGTAATAGTTAATTTAGTGTACGCTAGAAGCAGAGTAGCACAGTTGAAACTCCTAACTATACCCCGTCTAGAACTCCTTTCCAGTTCAATCGGAGCTAGATTACTGTCGTCTGTTATCCAAGATCTCCAACTTTACGATGTAAATATTTTTGTTGGACTGATTCAACTACCATTTTGTGTTGGATACAACGATATTAAAATTGGGGAACTTTTGTACAAAACCGTGTACGAGAAATACGCTCTCTTACGTCCCCCGTCGTTTGGCGACACATTCCCGGAATTTTCAATATCACCAACGTGGCTTCTCGAGGGTGCTCTGTAGAACAGTTGTTAAAACAAAGATGGTGGGAGGGAACGGTTTGGTTGCATTAGAGTGAGGAAAACCGGCCAAAATTTGAAGACAATCCAGATGAAGGGTTGGTTAACCCTGAGATGCGTAAAACTATTGTAATTACATTAGCTAAAACTGATGATAGTGATTAGTATTATAAGTATTTTTCATCTATATATAAGAAAAATTGTACGCATGTTAGCATGGATATTTAGATTTTACTTTAAGTTACGAAAAACCACTTTTTATTGCTCAGAGAATTAATTTGTCAGTTGCTGAACTTGAAAGAGTTGAGATAGCACTTATGATGTTGATTCAAAAGGAATTATTTAAAGGCATGGATGACAAAATAATCAAATTAAGACCTATAGTTGGTAGTAATGGACTAATTAGAGCTAAAACTAATGTTGCTTATCGAGATGATACTAATGACTTTAGGTTTCCTATCATTTTACCATCTGATCATACAGTTGTTAAATTATTGATAATGACTGAACATATTGATTAACTACATGCTGGTACTTCAATGTTAATGTCACATTTACGCAAAAAGTGCTGGATTATTAAAGCTCGCAAGTCTATTCGAAATTGCATCCGAAAATGTGTTAAGTGTCAAAGATTTACGTCTAAAAGATGTGATGCAAATCCAGGAATTTTGCCGAATGATAGAGGGCGTGAAGCAGCCATTTTTTAAATCATAGGAGTTGACCTGGCCTATCCACTTAACCTTAAGTCTGGTAAAGAGGCCTACATTGTCATTTATACTTGTGCAGTGTATAGAGCCCTCCATTTAGAGTTAATCACATATTTAACAACAGAGACCTTTTTCCAATCATTATGACGTTTCATCGCTCGACGTGGAACCAATTATTCAGATAATGGGACAAATTTCAGAGGAGCTGAAAGGCTTCTGCATGAGCTTCACTGGGAAAAGTTACTTTAAAAAGTTTCGGAACTTAAAATTCAGTGCAAGTTCTGTCCTCCAACTGCCGCCTGGTGGGGTGGGTGGTGGAAACACTTAATGCAAATGGTGAAACAAATTTTACGCAAAATTCTAGGTCGTGCTTCACTTAATTACGAAGAGCTTCTCACGGTGCTATGCGACTGTTAAAGAATCATCAATGCAAGACCTCTTACGTACGTATCCGACGACGTTCGTGATTTTTCACCTTTAACTCCAGAAATGTTTCTGAGAGAAATTCTGAAGTCTGGCAGACCCGATATCGACTTGGTCGATAAAGAAAAATTAAGCCAGAGAGCTAAGTACATCCAGAGCATAAGGGATCAACTCAGAAAACTATTTCGATCTGAGTATCTGGGACAGCTACGTCATCAGTCTGTAAAAAATCGTCAAATTAAAACATTGAAAGTAGGAGAAATAGTTCTTCTGGAAGACGTTAACAAGAAACGAACTTTTGGGGACTTAGCCCGTGTAGAAAAACTGATTCCTGGTCGAGATGGACAGATAAGACTTGCTGTTATTAAAACTGCAAATTCTGAATTCTTGAGACCTGTTCAGAGAGTATTCCACCTAGAGATGGACAGTCCTGTGTTAAGTGTTGCTGATGACTGAACTTCATTTATAACAAGGAGTCGTAGACTGGTAAAACCATCAGCCCGTCTGTAAAATTTAAAATTTTATATTAACACTCTCAGGAACATTGAAAATAGCGACCCAAGAAGAAAGCATCGGATTGAAATGAAATTTGATACACATAATGACACAGATGAGAGATTCACTTGATCTCAAAAACAAGAAAATTAAACGAATACAGGGTGTGCAACGACACAAATACTGGGCAACTTCAATAGCGCGTTGGATCATCTCCAGCTGCAATACATGCCGCCACACGGTCCGGCATTGAGTTGATTAGACACCTTATGTTGTCTTGAGGCAGATGGGCCCACAAATCTCGAATAGCCAACTCTAAATCATGTACAGAGTGACACGATGGCATCTGCTGTTTTAGCTGATAGCACACGTGCTCTACAGGCGAAAAATCGGGGGAGCGGACCGGTCACGGAAGAGTCTGAAAATGAAGTAGGAAGTCTTGAGCAACTCTTGCTGTATGCGGATGAGCATTATCTTGCTGGAAAATTGCCCTGGGAGACCATTTAGTAAAGATCCTACATGGGGTCGAAGAATATCATTAAGGTAACGTTGGCCCGTTAAGGTTCCACACATCACAATTAAAGTGGACCGGCTATCATAGGCTATGGTGCCCCAGACCATTACACCAGCTGTGCGGGTAGTGTGACGTAGAAGAGTGTGGGAGGAATTGTACCGCTCACCAGGGCGCCTCCACACCCGTACACGGTTATCATCTGTCCCCATAACAAACCGGGATTAATCACTAAACACAACCTTTTGCCAATCTGTGACATTCCACATTGATCTGGCTTTGCACCACTGTAGACGCAGTTGCCGATGTTCCGGTGTTAAAGGGAGTGCACGGAAAGGGCGCTTGGATTTAAGATTTGCTTCTGCAAGGTGTCTGGAAATTGTTTGTGGAACAATTGCTACACCTGCGTCTGCTCGTATCGTTGAACGAGTCACTGTGAGGTCCACAAGTGCTTGCCGCACGATCCTTCGATCCTCTCCCCTCATAGTCTTCCTGGTCACTCCAGACCCGGTTTTCCGCGCGTGGATACCTTCTCGTGTCCACTGCTCCCCACAATTTCTAACGCCACACTCCGAACGATCCGCCTGGCGAGCAACACGGCGCGTCGACCAGCCTGTAGTTTTCATCCCGATGATCAGGCCTTTCTCAAACTCGCTTAACTGTGATAAATGTTTTCTAGCACGTTTACCTGGCATGTTTCGCTTACCAAAGTCTTCCTACAATCGGTGGGTAATCGTCACATTTATGAATCTTCGAATTTGCGCTGGCTTATATAGCACCCTCTTCCTGATTGTAGCGCCATCTCGGCGTGTATGAGCATGCGTATTGGCACAAAACTTGGATCATTTGCCTATCACATTACGTTGTACTTATTTGCAAAGTTTCGTGATTGTACTTAGCTTCCTTCTTGGGTCGCTATTTTCAATGTTCATGAGTGTATATAAGCTAGCTTTTATACTTGATAATATATTATTCTTTCATTTGTAAGTTAATTTTACTGTGCATTTTACGTTAAGTGTTATACATTTTTAATATGTTCTTAAATGTTTTGAGTATCATTCCAGGCCTATTCAAAAGGTGGGAGTATGTTGAAAAGGGAGCTATGAAAGTAATAAATTGGCCAATAAGGTTTTCTTCCAATTTATAACCCCGCATTTAAACGAATACACTTATATTTAAGCTTTCAGTTCTGCTCAGTGCATGTTGTGTTGCGATTTGGCTTTTTACGAGCTCTGGTTGTGTGGTATTCCGATTATAAAGTTTATACGTAGGTAACATGTATATAGTCTGTGTAATTAATGTATTTTACTATGTTTTATATGTAAATAAACTGTGTGCTATAAATTAATCAGCATTTCATCATTCCTGGTTCGAAGATTTTTTTTTCAAATTATGATTACGCAACACAAATATTTAATAATACAAAGCAGGAAATGTTGCACGAGTGGCAACAAAAACTGTTTGATTTATTTAATTTTGATCGTTTAGTTTTCCAAGTGCTAGAGTTGTGCTCTAATAATGTCTCACACCATTTTTTTCTTTGCACAATGAATTTGTTTATTGTTGCCTATGTTTCATTTTGGTCAAAATCATTTTCTTAAAGGAAGCATGTTAAGCGATTACAAGAGCACGCAAATTCCCACATTTGACCATTGACAAATTATCATTCACATTAATGGAAAAACTTTACATTCTCAAAAAATAACGAATGGTGTGCCAAAAGGATTGGGAGGAGGAGCTCTGATTTTTCAAGTTAACTGTTGATGGCACTTTGTGCAGCGAGCTTACTCAACAATTTATTGCATTATTAGAAATTAATGCACGAGGTTATTATTTCCATTAACATGGTGCAATGCACCACACAAATGATGAAACTATGAACATGATTCAAGACTTTTTAGTGATTAACTCATGTCAAGAAATCTTTGTCCTCCTTTCTCCGTGATCTGAGCATCTCTGACATTTTTATGGCAATATTTGATCCACGTATTCTTGATTTTTCTTTCTGTTGGGATATTTAAACAACAGAGGCTATGAAGTTAATTCTCTAACAGCGGATCGTCTGAAAATTGTTATTACTCAAAGGATATAAAAAGTTCATTCTCAGCATTTTGGAATGCAATTTTCAAACTTTACGCGAATGAATTCAGCTTTGTCTTTTAAAAAGGGGGCGTAGATTTTTGACGCTTATTAAAAGTGTAAGATGAGCATTTTTTTACGCTATGATATGAAAATAGTTGTTGTAGATTTGGTTGTTTTTGTACAGAAATGCGTGTATTCTGTACAAAAACAACCAAATCTACAACAACTATTTTCAAATCATGACGTAGAAAAATTCTAATTACTGAGTCAGTACTGAAACTCTTAGAACACTTAATAGCACTTGGCAAATATCGAGTCTTGCTGGTTTCTGATAAGGGGCCCTTTCAGACTTTTATTTATGATGATCCTATTGACATTTTAAGACATGGGTCGGTGACTCACGGCATGAGTGCCACGGTGTGACGCAATGGAGTTGTAACAGTGGCACGCGAAGACACACTGAAAATTTTTGAAGAAATAATAATAATCATTTTTTTAACGATTTTATTGAAGTGGGGTTGCCTCGGACAAAAACCTCAAACTTTGTATCAAAATTTCTTTATGAATAAATGTTTTCTCCTAAGATTATAATAAAAAAATATCACTCGAAACTAGCTGATACGCACCAATATTAGCCTAATCTTGATAGCATCTGTAAGAACTAACCCTGATATAGATGACTTGATATAAAAAGTAATAATTCAAAAGCCACATTTAACAAGTACTGAAAGTTTAATAATTATTTTGAATTAAATATGATTCAAGTGACTCATTTTTATTTTAAGCCTCATCCGACTGATTGAACTTAAAAAAAGTTTGCCAACAATAAAACCTAAGTTTGTTCTTTCGTTTTATTTGTTACATTATTTTTAAATTTCGACTACATATAGACTTGCATTAAAAAAAATGTGCTATTTGCGAAAATATATTTCTTAATAAGCCTGTAAGTAACAGTTTTTCACTTTTCCATATTTGTTTGTTGGAAAAGTTGGAAGTGGCACGCATAACTATATTTTTTATCAAATGGTGGCACTCTTCTCAAAAAGGTTAGCCTCCCTGATTTAAGACCTCAAAGCTTCAAATATCCGTTGCCAGTGCACGAATGCCAGAAATACCAGGCATTCTTGAAACTAAAAGCCAGATATTTAAAAAAAACCAGTCAGTCGTGTATTTCTGTTGGTGAAAGCAATTTTGAGCAATTATCGTAATGTAAAGATCCACTCATCAGAGTTAAGTAAGAATACTTCATTTTTTTCGTATTTGTTGTGTTGGTTTACATGCAATTTTCCACCTCGAATTAGATATGTCAGACTTAGAGTGCCCTAACTCTCCCTCTAAAGGGTTTTAAAACCATCTTCCACTTAAAATGAAATATCGTATATGAAGTATTCTATAAAAAATATAGCATATATGTATTTTAAAAAATATTCTTATATTCTATAGAGTGACATCAATATATATATACAATATACTTACGCTCGTTCATGCATGAATCATACATTATTTTCAATTTATTAACTGCACTTTCTGGTGGTCCTTTTAAATTGTCTAATATACCTAAAAAGGAATGGGAAAAAAAGTTTAGTTAATTTAAATTTATTTGTAAACTTACTTCTACTTGCTATTTAAAAAAGCAAAATAATCGGCTAATCTAGACACATCATGTGTGAGTATTATATTGCCCGCGTAATTAAGTTCCGATATTTTTTTTTTAAATATTTTAAACAGTCGTAGAAACTAAATACGTAAAAAGTAGATATTTTTCGGGAAAGAAATTTTGGATTTCATTATGTTCTAGAAATTTCAAAACATCTCGAAATATGTAGTATGAGTATGCGTCTGCCTAATTATTAGATCAAATAATCTATGGGCCATTTTGAATTAGCTAAATTGAATGCTCAGTTATTAACTTTCTGCGCACATCACAGAAAATAATTTTTGGTTGTAGTGCATGAATGATTCAAAGACAAACCATACAGCATAGCATTATGATTTCTAATATTTCACAACTACGTATTTTTCGCTGTTACAGTTATGGGTTTTGTGACATATTGGGCAAATAAGCTTTATCCTCTTGAATCACACTTCTGATATTATTTCATCGTACGCTTTGCTGTTGCCAGCTTATATAAACTGCTAAAGCTTTATAGAATACATATTAGTTAACACAATTTTTCTGATAAAATTTAGCACAATGCTATTGTTTAAAAATTTGAAGTGGCATTAATCCGGAGGACAGAACCCGCGACACGTAGTTTCGAAGCCAAGTAACATACCGCTAGACAAAAGTGATCTCCTGTGCCGGGAGGCTGTTACTGGCTTAATTAGATACCGCTACAAGTTCATCATAATTATATTAATTGTTTTTTACTTATGGTTTATTATACTGTTTATATAATTACCTCTTATAGCTAATTTCAAGGTCTTCCCCATTCCATCGACGACGGAGTAGTTGTCGTCTTTGCTAAACTGTTTCATCCAATTTCCGCATGAAAAAGAATAGAAGTCTTCACAAGGATCAATACTTTCATCCATATTTTCCAAAATAAAATTAGCTTGGAACAAAAATATTAAAAATTATAAAATGCTAATTGAATAACGGAAAATAAAGTTTAATCAGTTTTATATTTCAACTTTTATTTTATATTATTAAAAAAATATTATAAGGTAAAATCTAACTAATGTAGATTAAATTATTTAATGGAGTTAATGATTTTTATTTAAATCACACTAAAAAAATTTTGTTTGCATATATTTAACGAATGCGAGTAGTAAAAACTGAAGATTTTACATTGAAAAAAAATTATAATCACTATTAATGAATCAAAATATAGCAAATTAATTAATTTTAGTTTTAAATGTTATTATTGTTGTATAAGAAATAATGTATAAAATAATGTTGTATAAAATACTGCTATTTGAGAGATGACTTTTAAAATTTAATTCTGAACCGCGATCACATGCTGACAGATTTCTAAGAATATTTGAAAAGTTGATACTATTTGCCATATACTACACACCAGAATTCTCCGAAAATTTTATCAGAAGCAATTAAAAATTAATTTCAAGAAAAAAAACTGGATACGGAACGTTAGCTTTTACTACAAGAGCCAAAATAGCTTCTGTTGCTAGTAATACATTCAAAATAGAATAGGTTGGAAATTCTTACATACAAAATATTTTTTTATTTCAATTCAAGACAATGTTAGTCTATTGAGTTGTTTGGAAAGTAATTCCTATTTTTCCCGACAGAAGATTGAAATATATTTTTTTTATACCCAACTTCACACTTAAGCCGCAAAATCATAATATATTTTGAGAGCTGATATAGCAAGGCTGGCTTGTGAAAAAGTTCAATTGATTCTACGCAGTAGCTTTTGATTGGTGCTCTTTCAAATATGGGGAATGAAAAAGCAGTATTTTCGGCATATTTTACGTTTTGACTATCTCAAAGGTAAAAATGCTGTTCAAACTAGAAAAAAAATTAGCCGATGTGTATGGAGAAGATTTATTGTCTGTACGACGATGCTAAAACTGGTTTGCAATACTCCGATCCGACAATTTTGATGTTGAAGATGAACCACGTTCTAGAAGGCCAGTTGAAGGTGATAAGGACAAATTAAAAGCATAAATTGATGCAAACCAGTGAATTGCAGCTAATAAGATCACTGGGAGGGTTACATTTATTGAATTCAATTGTTCATGTCCACTTGAAAGGCCTAAGTTTAACTTCAAAGCTCGACAAAAATGGGTTTCTCATGTTCTCACGGAAAGAAATTTGTGTCGTCACCTTGATACCTGTGATTAGCTTCTCAAACGACTAGAAAATGATCCATTTTTATAGCTTTGACGTTTGAGATAAATAACGGTGGCGTGATATTGATTACTTTATATATTTAGTTTATTTACGTCACAGCTATTACTTACACATTATACATTGATATTATTAAACTTATTAAAAGATTATTAGAGTTCAAATGATGGGGTTTGTGAGGGAGGAGTTGTGAAGGTCCCTTAGGACCTCACTTTGAGAACGAGAATAATTTTGAGTCAAAGAAGAACCAGTAGCCATTTTTATAAATAACTTTCTTTATTTGGTTATCTTTCCCAAATAGAATCAAAGACTTATTAACAAATACGTCCACTAATATTATGAGGTTTTAAAGGTAATATCCTTTAAATTAACTTAATTAATTAATGATCTAATTAATTAATTTATTAAATAACGATCACGCAGAAATTACCACGATAAGAGATCCCAGAATTATATTTAATAATGTTCTTATTGAACATTTAACTTTAATCTCATTCTTAAAACTTTAATGAGACTTTAAACACAAATCTATATTTACCGTTCGGAATCTCAATTCTTGAGATTAAATATCTCTAACAAGAAATTTTCAATTTAAATTCACTATAACTTTATGCTTCAATATCTATCTCCTACTGCTCTAACTTTACTATTTCGTTTGACTTAAATACTGAATCTAATCTGCATAACAAGGAATCCTGTCCGCTTTTTGGAGTTGATTGGAAATAGGTAGGGAATTAAATTTCCCTAAAAAGGTCGACTCAGAAGGTTAGTGATAAAGTTCCGTATAAATTCGTCACAGAGTTTCTTTTGGGGTGACAACTTCCGCTCTCAACGGAAGTTGTCAGACCATCCCCGTTCTCTCTCTCTATCCTCACTCACTTCGGCAATCGGCAACCGGAGTCTTTTGCTTCCAGTTACATCCGGCTAGTGGCGGAAAAAAGATCCCTCGTGGTGTCAAAGGTTGCCGGGGTGATCCAAGACGGGACCACGCAGTAATAATTTTAAAGTTGCCGGTGCAAATGCACGTGTGGTGATCCACAACGATACCGATTCTCAGCTGTGTGGCGGGACATTCTCAGTTGCGACACAGCTCTTGGTTCCCACGCCGGGAATCGTCACAGAACGCATTATCATTGGGGAGTGTGGAAATGGGTTCTCTATAACAATGTCAAAGGCAAGATATCATAAAGTGAGAAAGATAAACTGGCTCAAAGCATTTCGAAAGCTAATATTCTTTAAAAAAAAGTGATGATATCTGCTTGGTAGGACTTCAAAGGAATCGTTTCTTTTCTTTTTTTCTTTTTCTTTTTTTTACCATCCAGCACAACGGTTAATTCTGAAGTATATTGTCATCAGCTGGACAAACAGAATGATTTACTTACACAAAAAAGGTCAAATAGATAAACAAAAAAGGTGTAATGTTCCAACAAGATAATGTAAGACCTCATAAGCTTGGTAACTCACCAAATACTTTTACAGCTTGAATGGGATATACTGCAATACCCACCATATTCTCCAGTTCTGTCAGCTTCTGATTATTATTTGTTCTGATCTCTACAAACATTTTAAGATTGGAAAAACCTTTACTTCAAAAGAGATAAAAAATCCCCTGAATCAGTTTTTTGCTAGCAAAGAACAAAAGTTTTATGAACGTGAAATCATGCTACTGACAGAAAGAGGGCAAAAGGTATTACACCAGAATGGGCAACATATAATTTAATAAAATATTTATTCCTTATGCGAAAATTGTCTTTCATTTTCACACACACAAAACGAACTTAGTTTCCGAACAACCAAATATAATATCATCGAAGTCAAAACGCAGAATATGATTGTTTAGTTTATTTTCATGTAAAATAATAAAGGTGTAGCTAACACTATTCAGATTTATATTTCCTATTGTATTCTTCTAAAGGCAATCCTTACGAGTATGGAATGATAATTTAGATTTAAAGGAAATTATGAAAATAACAAAAATGAATCATAAAATTTAATGTACAAGCCATTTTTTATCGCAAATGACTTTCTTTTCTTTTAAGAAAAGTTAGGTTTTATTTAATAATAGCTTTTAGAATGGTTCTTAGTTCTTACTTACCAGCCACAACACATTCTTTAGAATGACATATTTTTTGACAATCTTCTTGAGTAAGTTTTTCTGCTTTAAAAAACAAAATATATTAATAGTATTAAAAGTCAATAAAAGAAAAAGTTGTTTATACGTTAAAGTTGTATGGTTTTGAAGGAAATTAGTTTGAGACTTTACCATACAATAAGTTAAAAGTATTTAGCAATGTTTTCTGATTAACATTTCTGTTACTTAGTCTTTGATTCATAGTTTTAAGGAAGTATGTTACTATTTACAATGATTAATAAATTCATCCAAGGGATATTTATTATTTGTAATAATTTTATAAATGTTAATATTTAATCTTTCAACGTGTGAATAGAATATTTTTGCTCAAACGTTCTTAACTCGAACCCCAACTATTCTTTTTCAAACTAAGAACAATTCTTTGCTCAAATATTCTAATGCAAAGCAATACAATTCAATAATAATATTTGAGTTTAAATTTCCATAAAAAAATTTTTAATTAGTTTTTGTTGTTACTAATGCCCCTTGATCGGCAAAGCCCAGATCAAGGCCAAGAAATTCATCATGGCAAAGAGATAAGTGACGCCTGTCGTTAGCCTTAGCTTTGAGCACCATGCAGGTGACAGTACGATTTGGCTCGGTTCCAATAATAATATTTGCTCTCGGTTGTTGAGAACATCCATAAGAATATTATAAAAAATTTCAGGTCAAAAAAATTAATTTTTACAAAAGGAGTAGGATTTTAAAATTTTCCCAATTTTCTTCAAAAAATTTAAATTTTTAAAATTGTGTGAATAATATATGAAAATTTTCATCTGGTAACATTTTCTTGAATAGAAACATTGTATAAAATGTTAAAATATAATTTTTAAATACGTAAATAAAGAAGTTTGCTCAAAGGGTGCCAAGTCCCCTTAAGAAGAAATTTTTATTAAAGGAAGTATATATATTTGATAATTCCTCTTTTAAATTATGAAAAAGTGAAAGATTGATAGTGTTTGCATTAATATTGCTTTAAAACAACACGTTTTAAGCAAAATTATTGCAATTTACTCTACAATTTTGTTCCCTCATGAAGAGTCGAGAGCGATATCTGGTTTAGTGACTTGTTCATCTTCAAGGCTTTCAAATAAAGTGGCTGGGAAAAGTATTGCGATATAACGACGAAAATCTTGTTAAGAAAATAGCTTTCCAAACTCCAGAGGGAAAGGAGGAAGACCGAGAACAAGGTGGATGGATGAAGTAGAAAAGTGGTAAGAGGACGTAGGAGTTAACCGACGGAAGAACATAGAACCAAATAGATCGAGATGGTGTATATAGAGACAGCCTTGATCGGTAACCGGCTGTAGTACTTGGAAAGAAGCAGGGCTTACTCATCCTGCCTCTACTCTAAAATGCATGAAGTTTTTAATGTCTAGTTACATTTTTACAAAGAGAATACTTCTTTATTCCCCACGGTCAATAATGGAATCAAAAAAAAAAAAATTCGAATTAACTTCTCAACATAGACATGTGTTTAGGTGGTGTCTCAATATCAAGGTTACGAGCTCCTTGTAAAGGTACCCGTAGGATACACCAAGATAACCCCGAGTCAAGTGGCAATGATGCCGTGAATGCTTTCCAGACATAGCTAATAGCGTTTTCCAAGCGTTGGAGATAATGGTAGTATTAATGGATTATATTATATACAAACGTAAATAATATAATGTACGTGGCTGCAAAATGCAACGGGTGAGTTCCATGTCTCTTGTTAGGTCAACGATATCCGATCAGAGTAAGGAACTAGCACAATGAAGTTCCAGCTCGTTCCAATCGAGTTGCTCGTAACTATTTAGATATCACATTTAGACCCAAAATGAATCGAGTGCATTGGCTTCCTCGATCGTAAGATCTATTATGCCTGGACTACTTCTTCAGTGGTCATATCAGGCCACTGATGTATAACACCCCAGTTTACAACATTTGGTTGTACGCATCGCAGTAGTTTCTGGAAAAGTCCAAGACACGTTCGGGATCTTCGAGAGTACCTGGACTTCTATGCGCGAAAGATGTGAGGCCACCATCGCAGTTGATGCACGACAATTACAGCGCTTGCTTTGACACGTATACAGGTGATCGTGCAACATGGAATGTAAATCATATTCCCACTTGGGCGGTGAATTTTTCTTTCTTGAGTTTTTGAAATGCATCACTGTATGCTCATGTCATTTCTGACCCTTAATTGCGGGCATGTGTATGTATGTGTGTGTGGCTGAAAACTCAAAATTGAAATATTTATTTTACATAAAATTTCACCCGGTATGAAAAGAATACTGTTGAATAACTCATGAAAATTAAATATCTATTTAAATGCATGATGGTATATCATATTTACTCAGCTAAAATCCAGATTTATTACAAAATGTTCTTCTAAATTACACTATAGTTTAATGACTAAATATAATATTTATTTAAGGCATCCGACTACGTTCAAAACTGAGATTCTGTAAAAGCATACTAACAAATAATTTTTTATATTTAGTTTCACTTAGATTAGAATACACGTATAAAATTGTTTTAATAATATCATTATAATAAAAAATAATTTAATTGCAATATTTTGGCAAAAAATGAACTTAGAATTACATATTTTCAAAACATTCTCCTTATAAAAAAATTGCTTTGATAAAAGTAATATTTTGCTTATATATAGCTGAGACTTTCCCAAAGGACTTGAACTAAGATTTTGTAAAAATTCGCATTATTTTCGGAGTTACTACCAACTGAAATAATTTTCGGTGTTTTTTTGTTAAAATTTCTACATTCTGATGTATCAAAATATGAATATATCCATTCTAAGTTATAGATTTCAAAAAATCCCAGTTCAGGATCTGTAAAGTGGTTTGAGCTACTTGCAGACAAAATATTACTATTATAGAATCATTTTTCATAAAAGGATAATGTTTTGAAAATAGGTATTTTTATGTTCATTTTTTGCCAAAATATTGCATTTGAATAGTTTTTTATTGTAATAATATTCTCTTAAAACAATTTTATACGTGTATTCTAATCTAAGTGACATTAAATATTAAACAAATGTTCGTTTGTAAACTTTTGAAAAATTACTGTTCCGAACGTAGTCGGATTCCTTAATTTAAAAAAAAAATTATTTTTGATTTACAATTCTTAAACACCTCAACTTATTTTGCGTTCTTATTTAGGTATGATCTACAATGCACGTTACAATCTTTACATTACAATTTAAGTACCTTTTATTGAGTATTCTTTAGTTTTATAGATTCAATCAGGCAAAAAATTGCTATATTTCATAAATATTCATTCGAGCCTCAATGATATATTTCAAAGACATTCATTTTACCTTGCTGTGTATTTAAGAAGTCAATATCACTGCAATTTTCACAGGACGTCAAGTAATTACCTAAAATTAGAGGTATTTTCAATAAAAACAGGGTTTGACTTAAATGTGCTTGCTAAAACATATTTAATAAATGGCAAGCAAATTAAAAAGGAATATTATGTACAAAACATAAACAAACTAAACACACTAACACAAAAATCAAACGTTTTGTGGCATACAAACAGTATTTTATGACAATAAAATCATATATAACTAATCTTTAAGTTCAGTATAGAATTAAAATAACAGCTAAAACCTTACCTTCATAAATGTAACTAATATATAAAAGAATTCCACATCCAATAAATACCACAAGTACTACACTAGACCAGAAAATGTGTTCCTTTTTGTTCTTCGACATTCTAAGTAAAAAAAAGACCATATGAGTCATAAATAATAACACTTTATTTCACTTTTTTTTTTCAACAATTAAAAATCGCTATATTTATTTTCATCTGGAGTTCAAGGCTTTTATTTCTTAGATATGTTCTTTGTTTCTTTATGAAGACTTTGTTTCAAAGTTTGAATGTGATCTCACACCGAACACAGTAATGTTACGAAACACTTAAAGAGGTGCCGATTAATTTTAACACAATTAGGAATAATTTATGCTCACATTTAATTACAATTTCAGTACAAATAATTTTTTAAGCCAAAACTTTAGCTACGACTGACTATGTTAGACTAATATTATTTAAAAATATAACAAAACTGATAAAAATAATACTTTTTATTATTATTATTATTATTATTACGCTTTATTGTTAATAAGGTAAAAAATTTCATATTTACAAAATTAAATTACAAATATACATATTTGTATTTTTGGTGAGAGGGTTTGCGTGAGCTTTAATGGAAAAGAAGCAGTAAAGTAGAGGAATATTGTTGCTAACTTATTTCGAATAGGTCAAAAACACTCTGGCATTCCTTGTGACAGTTAATTTTAAGTTTTTGAAATAAAATTCAGAAATGTAGCTCGTTGAATCAAAGCAAAGGACACGTCATGCTAGGAATGAGAAATATACTGGGAGAAATGCAATATATATATATATATATATATATATATATATACACTCAGGAACATTGAAAATAGCGACCCAAGAAGAAAGCATCGGATTGAAATGAAATTTAATACACATAATAAAACAGATGAGAGATTCACTTGATCTCAAAAACAAGACAATTAAACGAATACAGGGTGTGCAACGACACAAATACTGGGCAACTTCAATAGCGCGTTGGACCACCTCCAGCTGCAATACATGCCGCCATACGGTCCGGCATTGAGTTGCTTAGACACCTTATGTTGTCCTGAGGCAGATGGGCCCACAAATCTTGAACAGCCAACTCTAAATCATGTACAGAGTGACACGATGGCATCTGCCGTTTTAGCTGATCCCACACGGGCTCTACAGGGGACAAATCGGGGGAGCGGGCCGGCCATGGAAAAGTCTGAAAATGACGTAGGAAGTCTTGAGCAACTCTTGCTGTATGCGGACGAGCATTATCTTGCTGGAAAATTGCCTCTTGGGAGACCATTTAGGAAAGGTCCTACATGGGGTCGAAGAATATCATCAACGTGACGTTGGCCCGTTAAGGTACCACGCATCACAATTAAAGTGGAACGGTTATCATAGGCTATGGCCCCCCAGACCATTACACCAGCTGTGCGGAGAGTGTGACGTAGAAGAGTGTGGGGGAATTGTACCGCTCACCAGAGCGCCTCCGCACCCGTACACGGTTATCATCTGTCCCTAAAACAAACCGGGATTCATCACTAAACACAACCTTTTGCCAATTTGTGACATTCCACATTGATCTGGCTTGGCACCAATGTAGACGCAGTTGCCGATGCTCCGGTGTTAAAGGGAGTGCATGGAAAGGGCGCTTGGATTTAAGATTTGCTTCTGCAAGGTGTCTGGAAATTGTTTGTGGAACAATTGCTACGCCTACGTCTGCTCGTATCGTTGAACGAGTCACTGTGGGGTCCACAAGTGCTTGCCGCACGATCCTTCGATCCTCTCTCCTCGTGGTCTTCCTGGTCGCTCGAGACCCGGTTTTCCGCGCGTGGGTACCTTCTCGTGTCCACTGCTCCCAACAATTTCTAACGGCACACTCCGAACGATCCACCTGGCGAGTAACATGGCGCGTTGACCAGCCTGCAGTTTTCATCCGATGCTCAGGCCTTTCTCAAACTCGCTTAACTGTGAGAAATGTCTTCTAGCACGTTTACCTGGCATGTTTCGCTTACCAAAATCTTCCTACAATCGGCGGGTAATCGTCACGTTTATGAATCTTCGAATTTGTGCTGGCTTATATAGCACCCTCTTCCTGATTGTAGCGCCACCTCAGCGTGTATGAGCATGCGTATTGGCACAAAACTTGGATCATTTGCATATCACATTGCGCTGTACTTATTTGCAAAGTTTCGCGATTGTACTTAGCTTCCTTCTTGAGTCGCTATTTTCAATGTTCCTGAGTGTATATATAGTATAGTATATTAAAATAAAAGTGAAGAGTAACTAGAACCCACAGTGCATATATGTATATATATGTATATATATATATATATATATATATATATATATATATATATATATATATATATATATATATATATATATATATATATATATATATACTGTTAACTTCATGCAGTGTTTTTTACAGTTACAGAGGAGGAAAAAGAATAAATCCAAATATATTTCATAAAAGCAGAAAACTTTAAGGTATCCGGCTACGTTCGGAACCCTGATTTTAAAAAGGCTCATAAATGGATAATTTTCATGATATTTAGTGTCACTTAGATTAGAATACATGTATAAAATTGTTTTAAGGACATTATGACAAAAAAAATACTTAAATACGATATTTTGGCAAAAAACTAGCTTAGAACAAACTATTTTTAAAACGTTCTCCTTTTATAAAAAATGCTTCTATAATAATAATATTCTGCTAATATAAAGTAAAGACTTCTCCAGAGAGTCTGAACTAGAATTTTTGAAAAATTCCCATTATTTTCAAAGTTACCACCAATTGAAAAATAGGTGTCGGTGTTTTTTTCTCAAAATTTCTCCCCTCAGTTGTAATAAAATATGGATAAATCCACTTCTAAGTTATATATTTCAAAAATTCTAGTTGAGCCTGTGTACAGAGGTCTGAGCTATATACAGGCAAAATATTATTGTAATAGAAGTATTTTTCATAAAGGGAGAATGTTTTGAAAATTGGTCATTCTATGTTTATTTTTTGTCAAAATTTTGTACTTAAATATTTTTTATTGTAATAATATTTTTTAAAAAAATTTATATACGGCTTCTAATCTAAGTGACACTAAATATAAATATTGTCCATTTATATGATTTTGTAAAATCATGGTTCCGAACGTAGTCGGATACCTTAAGGCCTGATGATCAAACGATCATAAAAATAATACATTTAAAACTAAATTAACATAAATTTATAAAAATAATAAATTATATGACTTCGTAAAGAAATTTCATTCAGTTATAAAAAGGCTACCATTTATCGATTTGATAAAATCAAATTTTCAAATGAATAATTCGTCTTTTTACATGGATTTCAATAACATTCATGATTGATATACAAAAATAATGTCTTAGGAAATGCTTACAAACATCTATTTGCTGTGAAAAACAAATTTACTTACATTTATAAGAATAATAAACATCAGTTGTATCAAGAAATGTAGACCAAAATAAATAGATTTCCAAAATGGACGAACGAGGAAAAATATCCTCAGATGTAGAGAGGGAAGAATGAAAAAAGTCATCATTACTCTTCAAAAGACTTCAGAAAACGAACGAATGTTCTTGAAATCTTGCACCTGCAGAAATATCATATGAAATTGAAGCTTGAGTATCAATGTTTATTGCTCAATTATAGTTTCGCTAATTATATACTTATAAATCATATGTATATAAATGATTCAAAACAAAATTTACTTTATTAGGTGAGGTTCTTTCAGATATTTGTCGAAAATGTATTATTCATAGGGTTTCAAGCTTTGAATTTAATGAAAAAACCAAATATATACTTTCCACTTCGATTATATTTCTAATGAACAGAACGTTATTTATATTCAATCAATTTATTTTTATAACGAATGATTAAATATTATACTTTTTGGCAAAATAGTTTTAATATAATTTTTGTCTTTATTTTTAAACGAAAAACAAACTAGTAACATTAAAAAAAATGTTTTTAAAGTCAATTCCTACTTAGGTCAACAAAGAAAATTTTACTTTACTTACTTTTTATTAAATAATTACAATTAATATAAATATGTATATACATATGACAGAATTACCCTATTAAGTGGCAAAATTTAAAGCGCTTTCCCTTGCAATTTTCCATTTTCCTTTCTACACTGGTGTGCAAAAATTAAGGACGAAGTCGAAAAATTAGCATATCAGCTGAACGAAGAGGCAGAGCGGACAGAAAGACCAATCAGGAGATTAAGTAAGGTCATGTACGGTAGCACATGCGCAGATATGCAGGTAGACGTAATGGGGGAGTGTCTGAGTAGTATAAAGCATGTTGTCGGTGTAAGATCAGTATTTCTGGCAAAGAGATTGCACGCCGTATAGCAGTTAAAATCACACCGATTTGCTGCCTCAGCGAGAAATGGCGAATAATCAATCTGTTAGACGACATCTGGATGCTTTTACGCGAGGTCGAATCATTGGGAAGTTGGAGGAAAGCCGCAGTGTGACAAATGTGGCTGCAGAGTTCGGAATTGCTCACAGCATCGTTTCACGACTTTGGAGACAATTTCAAACTACAGGAACAGCTATCCGAGGGTTCAGTAGTGGTCGTCCACGAGGAACCACACCCACAGATGACCGGTACATTGTCTTACAGGCCCAAAGAAACAGGCGGCAGACAGCGGGAGAAATCGCTAGACACACGACACAGGCGACTGGACGACCTATATCGCGTTTTACCGTGGCCAGAAGACTGCACGGTGATGGTCTGTTTGCACGACGCCCTGTACGGTGTGTACCTTTAACGCCTGCCCATCGGAGAAGACGTTCTCTGTGGTGCCGGGAACACCGGAATTGGAGAGACAATGAATGGGGACGAGTACTCTTTACAGATGAGAGCAGATTCAGTTTGAGTAGCGATTCTCATCGCATACTCATCTGGAGAGAGCGGGGAAGCCGCAATCATCCCTCGAACATCATTGAAAGTGACAGGTATGGAGGTCGCGGTGTTCTCGTTTGGGGAGGCATCATGCTTGGTAGTCGTACAGACCTTCACATCTTCGACGCAGGTTCAGCCAACGGGACCCGTTATTGTAACGAGATTCTTCTTCCATATGTGCGTCTTTTTAGAGGCGCTATGGGTCTGCAGTTACTTTTCATGGATGACAATGCACCATGTCATCGCACAGTAGCTGCCGAACAGCTCTTAGAGGGTGAGGATATTGAACGTATGGATTGGCCGGCACGATCTCCGGATCTCAATCCCATCGAGCATGTATGGGATTTTCTAGGCAGACGCTTGGCAGCTCGTACCTTACCACCAGTAACGATTCGGGAGCTTCGATTGGCGCTGCAAGACGAATGGGCAGCAATGCCTCAACTCATTGACACCCTCATTCTCAGCATGGGCAGACGCTGTGAAACCTGCCTAGCAGTCAGGGGAGATCATATCCCCTACTAAAGACCGGATGTTTCTTGCTGGACACCCATCACAGGGATGTTTCGGCCTTCAGTCACATTGCGCTCCATGCTACTTTTTCAATAAAGCTTCTTTTTATCCCTCTGATTTCTCTTTTACACATGTCCTTACGTATTGGGGATCTTACGGTATTAAATGTGTTGATTTGGAAAGCTTTTATACAAAGTTATATTGAAAAAACCGTCTCGTCCTTAATTTTTGCACACCAGTGTATACAAGGCTAATTGGTAGTGATATTTGTTCTTGTGGTCAGGATGCTGAAACTGCGAAACATGTATTGTTGTAATGTAACCTATACTTTTGTAAAAGAGAAAATTTTAAAAAGGATTTGAAATATATGTTTAGGTATTTCCGGGCCACACACACCTGTTTTGTCTTTGTTGGTCAACTGTACTGAAAGCCTTAATGTCTTGAGAAAATTTATTTACTGTATAGATTTTTAAAGTTTTTTATTGGTTCCTCTCTTTATTTTATATATGTGTATTTCCTCCCCCCTTTCTCTCCTTTTTGTTTTATATTTTTATCTTAAATGTTTTTTCTTTTAATTTTGTTTTAAATTTTATAATTGTGTTACCAATTATAATGAATATAATTCGTAGCAATCCAAAATAATAGTCCAACACCAGGTAAAGAAAGAAAAATTGTTCGTTGCTTCCTTGTAGCGCGTTGGACTTCTAATTTAAAGGCTGTGAATTCGAATCCCAACTGGGATGGCCTAATTTCTGAAAATGTGATTTCTTTTTACTGTACTGTTTTATTGGAATAATAATATTTAGTTAATGAATTTATAGTAACAAACAAAAATAATAGTCCAACACCATATATGAAAAGGAAAATGGAAAATTGCAAGGAAAATCGCTTTCTATTTTGCCTATTAATATTGTGATTCTATCAGGGCCGATCCTAGCAGGTGTGCAGCGCGTGCACCGCACGCGGGCGGCCAAGACAAGGGGCGGCCGCAGGCCGCATATGGTTTTTCAATCAAGCAAAAAAAATTTCGAATTTCTCAAAATGAAACTTATAATAAGTTGAACAAATATGTGATGAATTTTAAATATTTATTGAAAAATCAAAACACAAGTCCCGGTTTCCCAATAGCATAACATAGTTTTAGAAAAGCAGAATGTTAATGCATAGTGTGTTGGTCCATAGTCCATCAATATCTTCTCTTTATACACGTCCTTCGTTTAATTGCAAAATTCATGGCAGAGCCAACAATGCCGCTATAGAAAAGGTTTTTTTTTTCATGATTATCAGCGGTGCACTGTGGTTCGATGCTTCTCAAAAATTATTTTTGCGAAAGTTGCTTTACGAAGATATCTAATATGGATAATCTTATATAAGACATAGGAGCGTTTAAATTCAACATGCATTTGGGGAAATTAAAAGTTTTAAATTTAATAATAGCCTTACAATTTCGAAAAATAAAATTGAGAAAAAAAATTGATTTTTTGTCAATAGAACAATGCTCGTTGTGTCTTTATTAAAAGGCAGTTTCTTGTGATTTTATTTGGTAATTTGAAAAAAAAAATCTTGCAGCTTCTTTTGAATGATTTTCATTTCAAAGCCTTTTTAAATAACACTTCAATAATCACATAATGTTATTAATGTTAGGGAAGTTTGCCAAAATTCAAAATTGTATTTTATTTATTAATTAAAGGTTCTTTAGTATTGTGTGTGTTTAAAAAATTACGCATTCAATTCGATTTTTTTTTAAATTTCCTAAATGTAACAAGTTACCATATAATCAAATAAGCGAATCAAATCAAATCAAATCTATCTTTGGAGTGTCCAATCAGTGGTGAGAGGCTAAAGTTGCTGTCAGAGCTAATGTGTGTCACAAGACGTTCAAGACAAAGTGCAGTGCTTACTCAATCGTTTTTCAAATGAAAATGGAATTTGGTTTTAATTCATATTAATCTGGAAAAGTAATTTATATATTATTTATAATAAAAAATCCAACTTAAATTACAATGAGTAAGAAAAGATCAATGTAAGAGGAACATCGTAATTTTCAAGAAAAATGGGAACTTCAATATCTTTGTGTCCAAAACTAGAATAAAATATTATGCCTAATATGAAAAAGCTCTATTTCAGTTGTGAAGGAAATATAATCTTAAAATGCACTAAGACACAAATCATAAAACAACCAAACACGATAATTTCAAAATATTTGTCGATTCAGAAACAGTTCTTGTATAATTTAGGTATTGCTCACGAATTTTTCATCTCGAAGCTGAGGAAAAAGCTCCATTTGATTATGAAGACAGTGATGAACCAGTTTTAAAGCCCTTCCAGCAAATGAAGACAGCTTTTTATTCTACAATTCTTGATCACGAGGTCTCTTCGGTAAATGAAAGATATATCTTATTATCTGAGTGCTACTCATATTCTGCTTTATATATGAGTATCACAACATTTCTAACAATGAAAGCCAGCCTGGACTTAGATACTAAGTTACAGGTACAGACGGAAGGAAGTATTGTGAACGATATAGACGGTATACAACTCTTTAATGAAATAACTTCATTCAAAGATATTCTTCCTGTTAAAAAACAGCCAATTGAGATAGTAGAAATTATAATCAAAAATGATCTCCTTCCCTGCTTTCAAAATTTTGCTCTTGCAAAAAGAATGTTTTTAATCTTACCTGTTACTGTGATTTCAGGTAAAAAAAAGAAATTTCAGAAAATTAAAAATTATTAAAAATTACTTGAAAAATAATATGACGCACTAGAAAAGCCTTCGGGTTTGACCATCATCTCTATTGAATGTAATATCTCTGAAAAACTGATTTCACAGAAATTGCTGACAATATTACCTCTCTGAACGCCAGAAAAGTTATTTTATGTTAATTATTAGGTAGTCTTTGTAGAAGGAGTGATTTTTATACATTAGTGGTCAAAATTTCGAAGATTTGCCTATTTTGTCAATTGTCATGAAAAAAAATGAGCGAAATGTAAAAAGACTGCTTCAAAACAAAGGTGTAAATTTTGTAAGTCGAATATGTTAGCATATATATATGTGTGAGTGGAGCTAGTTGAGGAAAAGGATTTATAAGCTCGCGAGTCAAGATATGCATTTCGTTTGCTGGTACAACTCGCCAAACTTCTTAGAGTTTTTTTTTTCAAAGAAGTCGGTTGAATCTAGATTCACACAGTAAAAAAGAGTAACCTCCCAAAGTGTGTTTCTAGAGGACGGAATGAGGTGGCGAATTGTGGGTAGAACAGCAACAGGGCAGTCTTTAATCCAGATTTGCATATAATTTTTTTAAAGCTTAGCATAGTGTTCAACTTATGGAGACAGTTTCAGGATACCAGATCCATCGAGAGAAACCCATCAAGGTTGTCCGAGAGCCACGACATTCTGAGAAGATCTTCTTTTGTCCATTATAGCGAGGCGTAACAGGGATGCTACAGTTTCTCAGCTATCTCGTAGATTATATGCAGCCACAGGAACCCGTGTATCAAGGGTGACTGTTTCAAAAAGACTTCATGAGAGAGCGTTGTTTGCCAGTGTTTGCGTCCCGCTCACGTCTACGAACAGGAGAGTCCGTTTAGCATCCTAGTTTAAAGTCATCCTAGTGAATCCTAGTTTCAAGTGTGACTGTTTCCAGAAGACTTCATGAGAGAAGACTGTTTCCAAGAAAAATTGTTGTCTGTGTCCCTTCAATTATGCGAATAGGAGAGTCCATTTAAAATGAAGTGGAGATCATAGAGATGGAGCACGGATCAGTGGATGACCACTTTCTTCACTGATGTGTTTCAGTTCAGCCTAATCAGTGGTTCTCGCAATATTTTAATAAGAAGAGAACCAGGGACCACTAACAATGCACGAAAAATCCACCATCACCACAAAGGAGGCTTGATGATCTGGGCAGGTATCACGTTGTTTTGCCGTATGTATTCAAAAATGTCTTTGAAAGAGATATTTGGACTGCTGCGAGATATAGCAATGAGATCTTGGAGTCTTATGCTCCCCTTTTCAGGGGAGCAGTTGGCCTTAATTTTCCTTTTATTGGATGATAATGCGAGACCACATTATATTTCTGCAATCTAAGGAAATTCGCAGGCTGAATTGGCCAACCAGATCTCCAGACCTCAACCTTTTGCACCAAGCCTGAAATGCTCTAAGGAGGGCAGTTCCCCCTCCCCCGCGTAACTTGACCATGGTTCAAAATTACGTGGTCCGTCACAAAAAGCCCTCGTGTAGCTGAACAGTGTGACGTTAATACTCAATCAATCAATCAATCCCCCTCCCCCGAGGCCTAATAATTTGATGCTGAACGAGTGGAATCATTTGCCACATGAACTCATTATAACTCCCTTATTTCCAAAATAAAATCATTGTGTGAGGCCTGTATATCTGAAAAAAGGAATCATACATCCTATTAATCCATATTTTGTTTTATTCCGCATCCACTGTTTCATACCTTCCAACTCCAATGAGTGTTACGCCTGATCTTGTGCGTGTATTGTAATTGTTGAAGGGTTGTTATTTGTATTATATGAAACCTATACAGAAACCAAATTTTTTTTAAATCCGTCCAGAAGCTCTTAATGTAATCAACCAAATCTAAAAATTCTCTTAATTTTAAACAACTGTGAATATTCTTTTCGTTTCACGAGATTTTTTTTTATGCTTAGTATTATTTATTTTATTATATTTTCTGCGTAAATACTGTTTAGTATTTTTAATTATAAAATGTCTATTTTTATTTTAAAGGTAATATTTTTGTTTTGTTTATTATTTTGTTAAAGTATTTTGTCGCTATTACAAACTATTAGATGACCAAAAAATAAAGTTTTGTTCTTCAAATTTTTTAAGTATTTCACTTTTAACTTTTATACATGTAGATGAGAATATAACGTTAACGTTGAGTATAAATCAAAGTATGAAAAATTCTTTAGAGGGGCGGCACATTAGGTCTTTGCACGCGGGCGGCCAACGCCCTAGGATCGGCTCTGGATTCTGTCATATGTATATATAAATTTACATTAATTGTAATTTTTTAATAAAGAGTAACTCAAATAAAATTTTCTTTTTTGATCTAAGTAGGAATTCACTTTGAAAAAATATTTTTGTATTACTTGTTAAATTAAAATAGTTGCGAACATAATTTCTTCGAATGCCCAACGCTTGCTGCTGACTGCCTTGATGTGACTGAGGCTTAATAACGCTTAAATCTGATAGAAGGTTAGAGCTCATGGGTTTTGAATTAATGAGCCATGTTCATAATTTTAAAATCCGTCTTGTCGTTATAACTCTACTCAATTGATTATCTTGCCGATAGCCAAATTTTAAAATAGGAAATGTCTTCCTTCTTCTTAATATTCCCATGGTTTGTATCGGGACTTATCTCAGATCATATAATTGTTAGTTTGTTTTCATCTATCATTCGAAACTCTTTTGAAACACTGAATGCCACATAAATCAATAAATAATAATTGCCATAAATTTTTTTCAAGAATTCTTTCCTCAACTAACTGTTCTTCAATTTTGTTTGATTCTAATAAATATAAAAAGTACGTACAGATATCTCTCTATTGGTTTTCATTTGAGAGATTTCATTGGAATATTTTTATCACCTCTTATTCCAAATAATTCTCAATGGTAATAGAAATACCGGGTGGGCAAAAAGTCCGTAAAAACTTTAAAAATTCATAAAATCCGGAGAAATGACTGAAAAAAAAACTGTTTGCAGGATCAGCATTAGTATGTCACGGGATTTTTTTTAAGCTAGAAAAAAAATAATTCGAAAATCATCCGGTAAGTGGCGCTGTTACAAGCGTCTGAGGTGGAAATATGCAAATTAGACGGCTATAAAAACTTTTGCTCTCAATGAATCCACATTCATTTCACCATTACAAACAGTGAATGTGAACAAGAATGCTCAGTGCGCCGGATAAAGCTTTGTTGGTGAAGTTATTTTACATGAACGAGGAATCAGCGACCATTGCCTTGCGTAAATTCCGAGTTCAGAAAAATGTGAAGAGTGGAAAAGGCCCTTTAACACCTGCAAGTCTCTTAAAGCTTGTTAAACGTTTTGAGGAAACTGGAAAGCTAGAGGATCGAGCACGAGCCGGACAACCATGCTTGAAAGAAGCACGTGCACCCTGCATTGCTGTCGAAATGGAAGCGATTGCGTCCAAAGCAGCTTCAGGGACCAGCAGTGCTCGTGAAGGTGCCAGACGATTGGGCTTACCACCATCATCTGTCCGCAATATTCTTCGTCGAATCCTCCAGCTGTACCCATACAAATTGTAATCGTGCCATGAACTTTTGCCTGCAGATACCGCACAGAGGGAAGCATTTGCGAAGTGGGCCTTCTCTAAAATGGAACAGGATCCCACATGGGTTTTTAACATCTTGTGGACAGATGAAGCTCCTTTCTCGCTTCATGGTGACGTTAACGACCATAACTGCCGCATTTGGGCGACCTCTAATCCACGTGAGTACACACAGAAGCCATTGCATTCCCCAAAAGTGACAGCATGGTGTTGTTTCACGGGTTCATTTATCATAGGACCTTTCTTCTTTGAAACGCAATGCCCAGTAAATGGATGGATAACGGAAACGGTAAATGTTCAGCGTTATCTAACGCTTCTGTGGGAGACTGTCGTGCCATGTTTAATTCAACGAGTTCAGATTTCGAATGTCACGTTCATGCAGGATGGAGCAACCAGTCACACTGCCAACCCGGTTAAGGCATTCCTGATACAGACGTTCGGGGAAGACAGAATCGTTAGCAGGCGCTGCAGGTACCCATGGCCTCCTCGGTCTCCAGATTTAACACCGGCAGACTTCTGGTTGTGGGGATATTTGAAATCTCGCGTGTATCTATCCGGTCCATCAAGTCTGTCGGAACTGAAAGATGCGATCCGCAGAGAAGTATCCTCCATACATCCGGACATGTTGCCCTCTGCCGTTGCTGGATTTGTCACTCGTCTGGAGTGTCTTCTCCCCTGTGGTGGTGGTCATGTGGAACATACTCTGGTGTAATAAAGTTGTGAAAGTTTTCTGTTCATTATATTTATGCATTGTTTCTTTGATTTGCGTACATCAGCGCCACCTACCAGATTATTTTCGAATTATTTATTTTTTTTCTAGCTTAAAAAAAATTTCGTGACATACTAATGCTGATCCTGCAAACAGTTTTTTTTTTCGTTCATTTCTCCGGATTTTATGAATTTTTAAAATTTTTACGGACTTTTTGCCCACCCGGTACCTAAATGTGACCATATAGGGGGAAAAAATAGAAATTCATTCATTTAAACAGCAGTTTATTTGGTCGCTCTGGACCTTTATAATCGCCTTATTTTCTGTTATCAGAACGTAACAAATTCACACTGTCTGATTTTAATATATTCTGTGTAATAGGATTAAAGCATTTAAAAATTTTAAGGACAGAAAATAACTTATAATCACTCATTTCAGAAGTAATGATGGAAATTAACTTCGAATTTTACCGGAATGAATTTTGATAGTACAGTTAAGTTTTCACTTTCTAACCGTCTGTTTTTCATGTCGACTCGCCTGACAGAATTGACAAATTGACATTAAGTGAAAGTGAATTATATTAAATAATGCTGAAATGGTAAATAAAGTTTTTTTGCAATCAATCCAGAATAAAAGTTACGTTTTATTTCATTTCTGAAACTTAAGTTTCTGAAAATATACCGCTAAGTGACTTAAAATTTTTTCGAGGTTTTTTCATTTTTGAATTATTTTGTCGAAATTTAGATTTATTTTAAATCGGTGCATTATTCTTAATATATTTTTCTCTCAATGAAAAGTTTGGTGGTTTTCGGTTGATACTTTTTACTACTTTTGATTAATTATATGTTTTTCAAAAGTACTCAAATTTAATTTATTCGTTATTGAAAAATCTGTTAATTATGTATGATAATAATTATCACGAAATGGAATAAATAAATTTTCTGTGATTTATGTATTTCACAATCATTTTCACTTCCTTATCCATTACTGTACCATATCTATAAACTTCTTCGAGGTTTTTCACTTGTTGCAATTTATTGCATAATTTACTGCAGATCTTAAGTACTATTTTAAATAGTTTACCTCTAATATTGAAGTCTGGGAGTAATTACCATTCTTCAGTAATTTCATTAAAAGCAGTAATTGTGCATGTGTGAATTATTTTGCAATCTTTGTAATACTTTAAACTAGCAGTAAGATGTATTTGTGTAGTAAATGTGTAAAATTTTGCTATCATTCACAATTTTTTCTTAATTATACTCTAATATCATAATGAATGAACACTACTAATTAGTTGAAAGCAAAATATGCCACAATAAGTACTTTTTGCCAACACATGGATTCTTATTTTAATGAAATAATCAAACATTGCATACATTTTAAAAGGAGTTATTTTTCCTGTGCTAAATGCTACTATTGATACTTACATATTATCGCAACAATTGCCAACTCTATTAATAACTGGCTAAGTTGGCAACCCGATTTCCTATGTGTTGTACGCGCTGAATTGGCAACCAGATGCTTTTCGTTTTATATATTTTCGCCAATAGGTTGTGATAATATGCAAGTACCCTACTTTTTTTGTGCCTGATTTTCAGTCTTATGGGATTTCTATTTTTTTAGCGTGCTGATTGACATATTAAAGATTAAATACATTTATGAAGGAAATATTTTCTCTGTTGTGTTAACTGCTATTTTTTTTGTGTCTGATCTTTAATCTTAATAGATTTCTATTTTTTATTGTGATGTTTATTGACAATTATTTTCTTTAATTGTATGCATTTTATTTAATCGTTCCAATAAAAATTAGTAAATGTTACAAATTAAATCATTTAGTAAAATAAGAATATTTAAAAAATTGCAGAGTGTATTTAATATTGAATAAAAAATAAGTCAATATCGTCCAATAAAATCCAGAATTGGCTGGAATGGAAATATATCAATTAATGTTTGTAGGTTTTAAAAACTACTGCATTTTAGCAGTTTCACATTTGAGTCTATTACAGTATTAGTCATGATACTTTTAATGTGATATATTAGCAGCAGTTTTTGTAAAAATAATTATATATAGGGAAAATTAAAAGTCATTGGTTTATATTGCCTAAATCATGTTATAGTAGAAAATATTTCACTGTGTTTAAAATATTTTGCTTATTCAAAAGAGAATGTTTCATTTGAATTTTATATTTTCTTTAATTTAAATTTTCTATTTACCATGAAGATACATATACATACTTAAATGTTTAACTTAATTTTTTGGGATTTTTCTTTTTTTATAAAGTTAGGCCTAGTGATGCAAAACCTCTATTCTGTGAGACTTCTTTTTGTCTCTGTTTATCCCAAAAGAATGTTTTAAACAAAAGCACACCACCTTGAAATTGTTAATGGAGCTTTATAAATAATATAATATCTTGTAAATTATTTTATAGTATTTGTTAATAATGTTTCAATGACTTTTATGTAAATGACTAATTATATAAAAAGAAGAAATAAGTTAATAAAATTACTCTAATTTGATATCAGTATGTGCCAAGTTGTTGATATTCAAAGTGAAAATGACTGATGTCTTGTTTCAGTTTTGAAAAAGTTAGAAGAAATCAAGGCTTAACTCAGCAAAGGATTTTATTTTAGTCAAATAATAAACTAACATGGGATTGAAAATAGCAATTGTTGCATTATTTTCTCTTTATTTTGTAATCACTACAAAACTCCTATGTGGATAAAATAAAATGATTTTTTTTTTTACTGCCAGCTCTTTGAAAAGTTTTATTATTAAGTATTTAGAGATTTACAAATGAGCTTTTATGTATTGAAATGAATCCTAAAAGAGGGGAGTTGATTACCTTATGTATGAGCAGAATAGCACTATAAGCTGTAAAGGTAGTTGAGTATATTTCGCACTCATTTACAAAATTCCTTATGTCAACTTTTGAATAAGGAATGAGTCAGAAATTATTAAAAGAAATGCTGTTTAGTACCATTTAATAATGTCTCACAAATAAATCATTTGCTCTGGCTTTCAAAAATTTGAAGTTAGACTGATAGGTAGTATTTAAATTAAAAATGTAAAATTTTTGTTTGTTTTTAACCTGTAAATTTTCATATTTTTTAAGCCATTTTATATTCTAAAATGTCTTAATTAGTATTCTTATTTAGATTTTTTAATATCAAATACTTTATTCTAGGCCTAAAGAATTAAAGACCATTTTTTTATTTGTGAATCAATTTGAAAATAAGTCATTAAAAATTAACTTTTTGGGTATTTACATATCACAACCATATTGGTGACATTATATGAAATAAAGCACATGGTTACCAATTCAGTGCATACTACACATGCGAAATCAGGGTTACCAGCTTGACAAGTTATCTTGAAGGGTGACATTGTTACGGTAGTATGCAAGTACCCTCTGTTTTTCTCCTATGAAACTGTTAGTTATACTTATAAATTTGAAAAAAATATATGTATACTAGAATCATTCTATGATCAATGTAATTCAATTGCATTGGAGATAATTATAATTTCTTTAGTAACTCATAACTTATGGATCAACCAGCACATATTTTTCATTATTACATGAATGAAAAGGATTGAAATGCATAGTAAAAGACATGTAATACTAAAAAAATGTTATTGAGATTCAAATAAAAGTTTTATTAAATATGATTATATATTTCTAATTTATGAACTATGAATTCTCAAATAAAAAAAGTATTATATAATGTAGGTATTCTCATTTCCGTATCTAGATGGATATGGGTAAAAAAGGATATTTATGTCTGATTAATTGTGTCTTCTAAGCATGTGAACATAATATATGTACTTTGTCCTCTGAAGTATGAAAATTAGTACCTTTATCATCAGAAGAAACATGAAAATTGTTAAATACACTTTAATAAAGTTGTTCCCCTCCCCCATTTAAAAACAAATGCTATATAACATCCTATCAAAAATGCTATTTTCCTACTACTACTCTCTGGAACTACATGATTCTGGTAGGTTTAACTTTATTAATATAAAAGGGAGGAAAAGAGAGAGAAAAATTTAAGGGTTACTTCTGAAATTTTATTTTTTTTCATATATGTGTGCTTCAAACATTATGCAATTGAATTAATTGATTCTTGCTTTTAGGCTTCCCAGGACACATCCTTGTCAGCTTTGGAAGCTCTTATGACTGAGTTTTTCAGTCCTAATACGACTAATGAACGAAAGAGACAAATAGGTATGTTATTAAATACTTAAATATTTCTTGTATTCACTTTAAAAATATGTGTGTGTTTTTCTGGTATTTTGCTTTTATTTCTTTGATGCTTCTCTAGAAAAGGTTTAACAGTATAATGTAGGTATATGTTTTTCAAAAGAATAAGAATTTAATATGATCAAATGTGTCTCAGTTTGTAAAAAAATTTTCAGTGTTGCTGGGGACGTGTCTGCAGTTTTCTTGTTACCTGAGTAAAAAAAAAAAAAAAAAATATATCAGGATACATTAAATGTTTCTGTACAAAAGTACAGAAACATAACTATCTCACCATGCAGGCTTTGTAATATTAGCTCACAAAATTTAGAATTGTGTGTGTATATACATAGAGAGAGAAATGTGTTGAGCTTAAAAATATGCTTTGACTTATTCGTGTCAAAAAATAAAAACACTCTTGTTTTAATTGCTTGCTTTCTGTAGAAATTTGCATCTTGGTATTTGTTTTTTATTGTTTTAGACTGATAGTGTTTTAATTTTTATTTTAGAGGAAATCCTTGATAGTTTTAAAAATCAGTCAGAATGCTGGCACCATTGTTTGAATTTTATCTCGAATACTTCAAATGAGTTTGTTATTATGTATTGTTTAACTGTGATTGAGGTAAGTGATTTTAAAAAAAATTAAAGTAGCATAGTATATTAACTATTTTGCTTAATATGGTTTATCTGTTCTGTGAATGAGTCATGACTGTAATTGTGTGTGTTTAAAGGCTATACGTAGTATGATCTAAAAATTTTGGACAAGGTATAAAAACCCTTACCCCAAATAGTTCACTGTACCAAAGCACATCCACCTTCAAATTAGTCTCCTTGGCAATGATACACTTCTATCAGCATTTGCATAACTTTTGAAAGCACTGCTAAAAGCCATTTTTCACAACCTCCCATTAGGCCTCCTGTGATGCTGCTTTCAACTCATCTAATGACACAAAACAGTGTGCCTGTAAATGTTTTTTCTTTGATGTGAACAGGTAAAAATCACACAGGGTGAAGTCTGGTGAATATGAGGGATGTGGAAGCACAGTTAGTGCAAGTTTTAGTGAGGAATTCTTTTACCAATAGAGATTGATGTGCCAGTGTGTTGTCATGCAGAAGATACCAGTTGGCATTCTGCCATAATTGAGGCCGTATTCAACAAATGGATTCCCTCAAAATGTGTAAAAAGCTTAAATAATGCTCCTTGTTAACTGTTTGACCTTCTGGAATAAATTCTGAACACTCAATTTCTTAAGAATCAAAAAATATCTCCATTAACACTCAATTTCTTAAGAATCAAAAAATATCTCCATTATTGTTTTCTTTTTGCTCCGATCCTGCCAGAATGTTTTTGATCACAGTGAACCAGATGACCTCCATGTTGAAGATGTTCTGCTTCAGTTGGATGTCAAACAAATAATGCCATGGTTGATTCGCCATACACCTTTCTTGGCATTTCCAAAATCTCCATTGGTGTTTTACCTAAGAATTGACAGAATTTAATGTTGCAGCGCTGTTCAAGGCAAGCCACCTTTCTTGCATCGCGGAGCAAAGCTAACTAACTTTGGGAGGTAACAGCTGTGCACATGCAGTTCAGTCACATGGCATCGACTAAACAAACCTGGGTAAGTAAGGGAAGGTTGGGAGGATAAATTTCAAGCAGTTTATTTTTAGGTATTTGCTTTCGTCATCAACAATAGCCGCAGTCCCTGAATTTTTGGATTGTATTAATGGATGAATATTAATGAAATACCCAACTTGTTTTCCATGTTAATTAAAGTTTTACTACACATTGCTCTCCCCCCCCCTTTTGTGTAAATAGAAACATCTCACACTATGATTTTGAAATGTAGATGTCTTTACACATAATAATTCATTGTTAATTTGATAAACATTAATTCTAAGTAGGAAAGATAATTATGTGGCACCATATCACTTTTTAAAAGTATTCTTAGCATTATTAATTAAAAAAAATAGTTTCATTAGGCTTTTTTTTAATTTTAAAAAAGTGTTCCATTTTAGTTGGGGGAGGGGGGTGCTGAATAAGCTAGACATAAAGAGAGAACAAATTTCTTAATTATTGTATTACTTTGAATTTTTACTGTTGCAGGATCTATAATAATTTTTATGTCAGGGTCATATAAAGGGATTTATTCAGTGATGTTTCCTCAGTGTCTGTGGTTCAAAATTGTTGGCTTGATTGTTCAATTATGTAGTTATCTTTTTCTTTTACTATTATATATTTTATTATGTATCTTAATTTATCATAAGTGAATTATATAATTTTTTATTTACTCTGTATTTATTTAAAATAATTTATTAGTTCAAGTTTAAGAACTGTTTGCCATTTTTTATTTAACATGTATTTTAGCATATTATCAACAAAGTGTGGATACGTATGCCTGGCCCTGATAAAGCAGAGCTTCGAACTACTCTGCATCGCTTCATGATTAGCCACCACCTGAAAGTTCCCAATTATATATGCAACAAATTAGGAAAACTTATTATTGACATTGGTCGTCTGGATTGGCCACATTTTTATCCAGATTTTTTTATGAATATTCATCAGGTTAGTGCTTTTTTTCTTGTTGCTTATGTAATTATGTATTTTCTTGCAAAATAAACTTGCTTTATTGATATTCTATTTGACTTTGAATAAATTACAAATTTATTTATTTAGATATTCTTTGATTAAGAATTAGTTGCAGTAAAATTTTAATGGATAATTTAAGAGGTGCTGATCAAATAAGTTGTCCACATTTATTGGGTTCATCTGCTTCAAAATCATTTATCCATTAAACTTAATAATCCTTTGCAAAATACTTGATTTGCATATCAATTTAGATCATCTTCAAATAGCATAAAATTGAAAAGAGGCATATTTATATGTATGTTGCTAATTGGATGGCATAGCTGGTTAGGCATTGGGCTTGTACACCCGAGTTTGCGGGTTGACCTCGGCCCAAATCGGTGGATTTTCATGATGCAACAAAATCAACAATGTACATGTTGTATAATTATGTGGCATGTTAACAATCCCTAAAGTGCCAGTTTAACTTAGGTGCTCTCATAAAAGTTAAATTTCTCTTTCAATTTTTCTGAAGTTCCTCCCTCTGGGGAGGAAACAGAGCATATCTAAATTACATTGTGGCAATTGGTATCCACCTATATAGTGCTGCACTAAAAAATGATACCAGCTTTTGTGGAATATACTAGGTCTGCAATGGTATTTATCAACCTGCAGTCCTGTTTGAAAGGGGAGGAGAGAAAAAAAATCTTATGTAGCTTTACTTAATATTGAATTTTTATTACTATAAAACATTTTTTTTCAGTTGGCTCAAGCAAATGAAACTGCTCCTTTAGGATTAATGTTAATCAGGACAGTATTTGAAGAGTTTACTAGTCCAAGAGAAGATCTTGCTGTTACTCGTAAAGAAGAGCTTCATAGATTGTTATTAGAACAGGTTCCTGTTGTTTTGAATATTCTTTCAGGTAAGTCTGTTTTGTTTATATATTTCTGTATCTAAAATGGGAAATATGTATGTGCATATATAAGTAGTGGCCAATTGTTTGCACTGGCTGATTTTATAGCAAAATTTAAACTACAATGAATGTCATGTATTAAAAAAATAAGGCTTTAAATGTAGACAAGTTTGGTTTATTAGTTGAATAAATAAAATAAAGCTTTTTAAAAGATGGTAAGCTTTACTTAGATACATAATGAAAAATGTATCCAATATACTTGGGTTGTGTCAAACTTATCTCAGTGACTACAGATCACAGATACATTTCTTTTATACATAACTTGGATATCTGTTGACAAAAATGACAAAAAAGTTATCATGATCTTGGATACTATGTAAATGATATGCCAACTCATAATTTCACTGATAGAAAGTATGAGAATAAAAATAAGGAAAATTGAATCCTAATATATGTTATAAACACGAAAGTTTGTGAGGATGTTTGGCCGTCTTTCACGCAAAAACAACTGAATGGATTTTAATGAAACTTTACAATAATATAGCTTATAAATCAGAATAACTCATAGCTATAATTTATAAAGATATTGTGTGAAGTTTTCAAAATATAACGACAATTGTCAAGAAAGTAGGAAAAAAATCTGCCATTTGCAAAAAAGCCCGTGACAACATTCTTCTATCTTTTTTATCCCTTTTGTTTTGTCTACGCCATGCCTCAGTGCGCTCTTGCTTTTAATTTACTTTGTTCATCAGTGTAATCACTATTTTTTTATTTCATAATAAAACTAGATTTCGAAGGGAGAGGTGGTAGCAAGATTTTAACATAAAATAAATACAACAGAAAGTAATATTAATTTATTACACTTCCTGATATAAATTATTTACACTATTTTAAGCTTTCATTACACAAAATTTGTAACAATGACAGTGGAAGGAAAAACTATGAAATTAAAATATAATATCAAAATGTTTTTATCGGTTAGTTTTTTTTTTCTTTTTGAATGTTTTTTTTCAGTACATGTAAATATATATATACATATATGTTTATTCAAGCATTAAGAAAAGCAATCATTTCAATAGCTATCTGTAAATTTTTCTTTTATTTATTACTTATAGAAAATGGATTTTAATATATATATGTTTTTTTTTAAATTATTTCTCTATTATTTCATTACTAAGTTAATTATTTGTTAATTAAAAAGTACATCATCTATTATTTTGGATAAAAATACATTTCAGAGACACATTTTTAAGCTAACTATACGCAACGATTTATTGATTCATGAAAATCTTAAATTTATAATATTTTAGTTTCTTAGAAGCTAACTATTATTAAAAAAATGATGAAAGTTTTTTGTTTTACCCTCAGCATTAGAATCGTTTTCTTTTTATTGCTTCACATTAATAATTTTTTAACTAATGCAATATGTTTTTTAAAAGTCATACATCGATATTTGAAGCTATATTTTATCTGTGAGGGGAGGGGAAGAGGGAACAGTAATTTTACACTAAAACAACCCCGTGTTATGCCGGGCTAGAGGGAAGGTGAAAAACCTGTCTTAAATCGGAAATATGTGGAACAAATTTCGAAAAGGGGAAATTTAATGAAATAATTTTAGAAATCACGCACATTGCATGCGTACAAACACACACACATAATTTCTAGCATCATGAGGGAAAGAGAAAGCCCGTGCAAAGCCGGGCCATTCAGCTAGTTTATATATATAGGAATGAATTGTAAAATTAAGAAAGGATGTCATTAAAAAGGTTTTAAACTTATTTTCAACAGTTAATGATAAACTAGCTGTATGGCCCGGCGTTGCACAGGCTTTCTGTACTTATATAAGTAAAAGCTTCAGTAAAATATACTTTTTCGCGAAATTTTTTTGCGTTGCAGTTTTAAGAAATATTGTGTATTTTTCAGAATAAAAAAATGCTAATACTCATATGTGCATTGATAAAATAAATGTAAAGCATGACAAATGAAATTGATAAAAGTGTCGTATTTTATTTTTCTTGACAACCTTTTTTTATAAAAAAATTAAAGGTCATCAGTTTTTTATTATATTTTTCAAAAATAATATAAGATTAATTATGTTACGTTCATTATTTTACATATGTGTGTAAAATGAATTTACTCTGTGTTGCATGGGCTTTCTCTACTTTTATAAATTTTCCCTTGCCTTCACAAAATCAACTCTTCTAATACTCTTATTATTAATGTGAAGCAATAAAAAGAAAACGATTCTGATGCTCTAAGAGTAAAACAAAAAACGTTCATCATTTCTTAATAATAGTTAATTTCTAAGATTCTAAAATAATATAGATTTCAAATTTTTATAAATCAATCAATCGTTACATATAGTTAGCTTAAAAATGTTTCTAAAATGTATTTTGATCCAAAATAATAGACAATGTACTTTTTAATTAACAAAGAATTCATTTAGTAATAAAATAATATAGAAATAATCCCTTTAAAAAAACATATATATTTATTAAAATCAAATTTCTATAAGTAATATATAAATAAAAAAAACTTTACAGATAGCTATTGAAACGATTGCTTTTTTCTGAATGTTTGATTATAAATATATATAAGTTAGAAAAAAACTGTATGGGGGGAAAGCCTAGATATATATTTATATACATGTAATGAAAAAAACATTTAAAAAAAACCGATCTGATAAAAACATTTTGATATTTTGTTTTAATTTTAACCTTTTTCATTCTACTGTGTTTAGTGAATTATTTAAACATGTATCTGACTTTTAAAAAAAGTATGTTTTTCTAGCAAAAAGGGAAATAAATGAAAAGCACAATTTAAAAAAAAAAAAACGTAATTTTTTCAATCTTTGTACAGATTACGGAGATTGAGATAAGATATCTTAAATTACGGTTTTTAAAAAAAAAATTGCGCTTTTTTTTTTTTTTTTTTTTTTCCTTCTCTTTTTGCAAGAAATATTTAAGCATTTTTTTTTGTTACATTTTTTGTTTTAAAAAAATTACCGTTGCTTGCCAATTTATATATGAACTTTTAAGGCATTAAAAATTCATTTTCATATAAACACATCGATATTGATTCATTTTAGAAAAAATCTTAAATTATGTAAAGTATCGCTGTTTTGTAAAAAAAAAACTGCATCGTGACGAAATAAATTATCTTTCCAATTACAAACTTGCTGGCGAAGTTTTTAAATGCGTGAATAAAATTTGGAGTATTTTTTATAAAATCATTAAATTTAAACCTCAGTTTCGAACCCGAGTACTATGGTCTGTGAAGAAGCGCCTTTACCGTTTGTGCCGCAACTCCTTGGGGGAAAAGCAGGGAAAGCAATTTCGCATTGCATTATTTGATAAAAGTAAAAAAAAATTTGGGGCTTCATTTTTAAGTTATTGCATTCAAACTTCATATATCGATTGCAAACAACAGTAATTTTTAAACAAAAAACTTTAAAAAAATAATTCTTACATATTTCTCGCAAAAAGGGAAAAAACGAAAAACACGTTTTTTTTTTTTAAAAAAAAGCCGTAATTTTTAAGATATTTTATCAATATTTGTACAGATTATGTATAATATTCTACACACGGAAAAAGATTTCTTAAAATTTTTTTTATAAATAAAGAAGTTATCAAGTATTTAAATAAAATTTTGAGTATTTTTTGAAAAATCGTAAGAAAAATAGTTTTTGACATTTAATTTTTTAATGCCTGATTCTAAAAGAGAAAAGCATGAACTTTTTTAGTGTAAAATATTTTTTCATTTGCGCAATAGAAAATGCAAGCAGAACGATTTAGAAATCATACTCATAAAAACGTACCGATTTTGACTCATTTTAAAAAAATTGTAAAAAAATAGAAAACATAATTATTTTGTAAAATAAATTATGCCGTATTGTGGCAAAGTAAAGGATCTTTCCGAATCTGTAATTATTTTTTGTCTGAGTCACGTAAAAAAAATTAGATCATGTTTTAAAAATGTGTGGGGAAAAAAAGAAGTTGAATTTGGCACCTGGCGGTGAAAAATGGCACTAATTATGCATTTTAAGGTTTTTAATTAATGTCTTTTTAACTAATTAGAATATAAATGGTCAAAACGGATTCCTCGGTTCATTCTCGGACTTTTGGTACCTTCGGTGAGTTTATGCGTTGTGCGGTTCGTGAGAAGATAGGGATGCATAAATAGATAGATAGATACGTTTGTTTACCTACGAATTTTAATAGTGTAGATGGCATATTAGATCTTTGTGCATATTTACCCTTTAAAGTAAACACCACAACTGAATCTGTTTGTTCAATGCCCTTACTTCAACATACACATATGGCAACTACACTTATGTCTTAATTTGCTATAGATATTCTGCATGATGTGGCATATATACTTGCAATTTGTTTGTTCTTTTTTTTTAACATTTAGACTTTTAAAGTTTTACTGACATTTCTATAATAAACTGAAGCATGGCGAAAAAAGATTGTCTTAAATATATATAAATATACACTCATAAAATTTATTTTTGGAAATTTTCAAAATTGAATATTTTCAACTGTATTATATTTTGTTTTTATAAATCTGAAATTATGAAGTGAGATTTTCTGTCTTAGGTCACTTGGATGCAGTTTTGGAAAAGCATAGTCATTTGGTTACTGCTACTCCTCCGCCATCACCAACACATTACCAAAATAGTCAAACTCTTTTTAGTACCTCTCCATTACATACAGGTAAAAATATTTTAAACTATATTCAATGGTTATCTATAAAATAGCTGTTAATGAAAATTACATTAATCTTAACTGTTGATAATACAAGAATGAGAAAGAAGTTTTTTGAAATAAATTGTTCCCTTGTTATGTTTAAAAACAAAAAATTTCCAAATGTGTGATTAATATATCTTAATCCTTTATAAATAAATGCCTTTTCTCTTTTTTACTTTAAAATAAAAATAAGAAAAGATTAGAGAATCTTTACTCTAAATATCACTGGTACCAGATACCAGATGTATTTCAGGAACATATTTCATTATTAACGTAAAGTTGAATTGAATAAAAGATCCATTTATATACTTGTAATTATTGGAGTATTAGGATTATATTTTTTAAATTTTTTTCTCTTATATTCTCTTCAAAATATTATACAACCTATCTTTGATTTTTGTATATAATCTTTTCATAGTCATTCATGGTTGATATTTATATAAATGATCATAATGGAAATTTTTCTATTTCTCAGGTAGCCTTCTGAGTGGTATGTTTAAATCTACAAGCAAAAATCCATTCCAGTGCATGCCACCTCTTGATGATGAATCTCACCAACTGAGTGTGCTGTCGTTGAAATGTCTTGCCCAATTGCTGAGTTGGATTCCATTGTCATCATATATTACTTCTTCACTGTTAACAACAGTTTTTCATTTTGCCAGTTTTGGCTGTCATCCTGAACCTGTAAGCATTGATGTATGTTTTTGGCACCTCTGGATGAGCTGTATTCTTTTGGTTTTCTCTACCATTAACCTTTTTCATATTTCCTCTCCAATAACCCTTTCATTTCATGGTGTTTCTGTTACAAATTTTCTTCAATGCTACATATAATTTCAAACTAAAAATTGAGTAAAATAGCAAGATTTATTTCTAAAATAATATCAAGTTTTTAATTTTGCTCAATATAATTAGACATAAAATTTTAACAATTCTGATCACTTGTTATTGTTTGGCTTGGGAATTTGCTTAATGAAATACATTTTTGATAGTTTTCAACCATGTTATAATAAGGTTACCATCAGAGTTGACACTTGCTTCATTCTTAAAATTGAGGTGT
The DNA here is from genome assembly GCA_019973935.1 of Trichonephila clavipes. Classification (NCBI taxonomy): domain Eukaryota; kingdom Metazoa; phylum Arthropoda; class Arachnida; order Araneae; family Nephilidae; genus Trichonephila; species Trichonephila clavipes. The sequence continues at coordinate 113,006 of BMAU01019961.1, read as the reverse complement.
GAATATTAGAATCTGTGCTAAAGATCATTGATTAAATTTGAGTTATGAACATGCCATTGATACATAAAAATGAAATGCCAGCAAATTTAGCTGCAGACTTGATGAATATGAACTTTTAGTATTTTTCCATATTGGTCATACTGCTGTACACAAAATCCAGTTGGCACTTGAAAGTAATTTCATGCCACAATACAAAGTTTTGAAAAGCAAGGTTAGTGTTTAATGGTTACAGTTTAATATTTTATTTTACTATTAGTCAAAATGGAGAAATTTGTTACTTTCATCTTATGTAGCCTAGTTTAATGTTATTCAAACAAAATAAGTTGAGACACCAAAACAGCAGTGAATTTCCCACAATGGATTCTTTTTAAGTTAGTACATTATTCTCATTTTTTTTCATTTCTAATTTATTATAGGTAATGAATGTTGGTATGCAGCAAGCTCAAACCTTAAGAAAGAATACTGATCTAGGTATTCAAGCTATGGGCTGCATTAATGAGATTATGTCAAAACATTGCATTCCTGCCGACTATGAAGGATTCTTGCTCCAAGTCTTTCAAGACACTTTCCATTTACTTCAAAATCTAACGAAAGATAATTCGAAGAATGCATCTAACAGAAATACATTAGCAGATATTGATGATATGTAAGTTTTTTGATACATGAGTAAAAACTTATCTGTGAAAATGGATACAATTGCAACCAAATTTGCACCTATCAAAATAATTGTTAGCTGAACTAGTTGATGAGATTTTACTTCTGTTCATCTACATGTACATAAATTTATTTTTAAATGCTTATTGTTACATTATATTGTGTCTATTATTTTATTTGATCAGGGATGTGGTTAATATACAGGAGCTTGTGCCCCTCAATGGGAAGTCTTAAGTAGCTAAAGGAATAGCTTTAAGAAATGTTTCTATGTTTGAGTAAATTAAGAACATAGTTTTTATTTACATATAACTGTTATCCATGTCTATATTTTATGTATCAGAAGCTTTAATTATGCTTTTTCTATTCGATTTTTAAGTCATAATGATTCTTAAAGGAATGTATTGTAGGTGTTAAGTTTGTAGAAACAAGCATTTAACAAAATTAACTTTTAAAATACTCCCCTTTTTAGCAAAACTTATTTTTTACACTTATAAAACTTTTCATACACATTATTTTCCCACATAATTTTATCTTGCTAAAATTTAATTTGTTGTTGCACGTCCCCATTGGTCAGCAGTGCTAGACCAGGTCCATGACATCGCACACTTTCAGAAAGTCCAACACCAGCAAGGGAACGTCTGCTAAGTCCTGCTTGGTCAGCCCTAGGCACTCAAGGATGTGAGCAGGCGTGGCTGGCTCAGAAGAACAGTTTGTGCACATTTCAAAGCTCTTGCCTCCTTTGGAAAATTTCATTGTTTTGATATAGCCTCTTCTCTCTCGAAATTGAGCTAGAAAAGTTTGATCTTGTCTTGTAAAACCATGAGCCAGAGAGCCTCCAGGACGAGAACACTGATACCAATAGTGCTCTGTGGGGGGTAATCCAAGCAGTCTTATTCTGGTGATTAGTTCTAGAGAAAATCTCCAAAAAGGTGAGGGGTGCTGATGGCTCTGGTACCTCGCAAGCACCAGCCTTGGCCAAAGTGTCCGCAATCCTCTAGATCTATGTGAGAGGGAATCCACTGCAGATGAATTTAATTTAAATGTTCTTAATTCTTTCTTTGTGAGTATTTTAAATGGAAAGGGTAATTTATTACTCAAAACTAACTTGTGTATTATTATATGTTTCAACTTTGTACAATTTAGAAATTCACGAATATTTTTTATTTTTTAGTTATGTTGAAAAGTTTACAGATTTTCTCATGCTGTTTGTTACACATCACTTAAAAAGATTTGAAAGTAATCCTCAATTTCCTATATTAGAATTTTTGGCTTTGTTGTTCAAGTATACATTTCAACAGGTAAATGGATTTTCTACCTATTTTTTTTATTTTCACCATTCACCATACTATGTTTATTTTAATACATTTTTATCGTCATCACAGCCAAGTCATGATGGATTTTACTCTTGTCTTGATGTGTGGAATGTATTTTTGGATTACTTGATTTATAAGCTGAAGAGTGAAAATAATAATTATGAAATGACTCTTAATAAGTGAGTTTTTTATACAGCCTTTTAATCTTTATCTCAACGAAGGTTGAGTAATAGTTATGTTATCCTTCATTCATTGTTAAAATAATATTCCAAGATCATCTTTTGAATTTATTAGAGATTTCTTCTTCCCCCTCCCCTCTCTGGTATTAGTGTTTTTAATGTTTTGCATGTTGATTTACTTGAGGATTCATTGTACATATATGATTCAGGATTCATATGTATCTCAGGATTGACATATGCCAAGTGGTACTGGGCAGTAAACCAAAAGTATTAAGAGGCAATATACATGCAGACAATTGTAATTATTAGCTCAATTTGAATTAGGTATAATACATGTACATAAAAGAACATAATTTTTTAATATTAATTAACAAAATAAACTTATGTTTGTTTAAATAATTGTTGAAGGACTTTTGTAATAGCACAGATAGAAAATTTATTAATTATGTATGTTTTTTTCTAAACATATATTCAACTTTTTGTTTTTGATACAGATATAAAGATGTTTTGTTGGCTTTAGTCCAAGAAATATTCAGAAAATTACAGTTTCGATACAACCAGTCTAGCTTAGAGGAATTAGATGATGAAGACTTGGATGATGATGTAAGCATCCTTTTTTATTATTTAATAAACATTGTGAAAGATGTATTTTAGGTTATATTGTAAAAAAAATTATTAAAAAATGTAAAGTTTCAAGTTTTTATCATTTTAACTTTTTACTAAGAGAAATAATACTTGATTATTGTATGTAAAATCATAATTTCATCTTATATATAAATAATGCTAGAGAAGTAATGTCCAAAAAAAGGTAAAAATCAGTTTAATAAATTACATTTGAAAATAAATAAATCTAAATAAATTATATTTGACTTTTAAATATTCAAGAAAAGAATTCTTACCAAACCATTGTATATCTTTTTTAAAAAAATAAGTTGCAAATTTTCCTAAAAATTATATGTATATTTATAATTTTATAAAACAGTATTACTTTAATTCCTTTTTAAAATTCACAATTATTATTGACTTGATTAATTGTTTATTTACTGTACTTTTTACAATTTTTTTCCTCTCTCTTTTAGTCTTTTACAGAATGGCAGTCATTTTTGTGTCAGTGTTTAGACATCGCATCAAAGATATCAGAACTATTACCCAATGAAATTTTCCATTTAGTTGTAGGTCAACTTTATTTTTCTCCTTAAGTATCAATTATAAAAAATCTTATAAAAATTTTGAAATTAATAGAATTTTATTTAAATGTTTCTTTTATATATTTATACTTTCCTTTTCAGTTAACTTAATTCAAAATGAATATTTAAATTTGGTGTACAAACTGATTGAAATTGCATGTTAGAAAAATTAATTTATCTTTCATAATTTTATTATAATTTATTTTTCTCTGAAATTTATTCTAACAATTGCTTTTATTATTAATAGTTATGAGTGTTTTCAGTCTTCATTTTTTAAGTGTTTTTAATTTTTTTCCATAGTTTTCAATATTTGAAGAAAATCTTCAAATATATTTTGATCTTGAAAAATTTCTAAAACTTCCAATAAATAATAGTCCAATAGAATTGAATGTGTGTGGTGAAAACGAATGCAGACGTTTACATTGCAGTTTAAGAGATTTATCCTCAATGCTTCAAGCTATAGGTCATTTGGTGGTTTACATGAGTGGAGAGTATTTCATAAGTCGAAAATTGGATGCGCAAAAAACTCTTGAAAAGTAAGTGTGTATTCTTTTACTACAGGGTGGGGCACAGGAACATCCTATTTTGAATATGTTGCAGTGATGTTTGTAGATAGGAAAGGGTATGGGGAGAGGTTTGGTGGAATGGGATATTTGTGTTCCAGCCCGTCTCAGTCTCAAATATGCTGTGGTCAAGGCAGCAGCATGCATTTCTTGTGGAGTATATTTCTCTAACGGCCAGTCGATAATTGCAGTACAATGTGTTTTAATGTGGATGGATGTCTTTCCAGCAATGGGGTATGTCTCCAAAGACAGCTAGAACACAAAATGTGGTACACATTCTTGTGTACATTCAGACCGGTATGTGGCAATGATCCAAGAATTCTTGCCCACTCTCCAAGAAAGGGATCTTGATGACATGTGGTTGCAACTAAATAGGGCCACAGCCCATACCTCCAGGGTTTCCATAAGTGTTTTATGATCAGCCCTCCCTCTGAATGACTGATCTCCTAGCATAAACTGGCCTGCACGTTCACCTGATTTATCCCCTCCTGATAACTTTCTGTGAGCTTATCTTAAGTCCTTGGTTTACAAAGATCACTCCAAGACCTATGGAACAACATCCAAGCCAAAATTGATAATAGCCCGGTTGATATGCTGGAAAAGGTGGCTAAAGTTTTCAAAATCGACTGGTAATTAATAATGAGGGCGGTATTTAAAGACATTGTGTTTAAAATTGTGTGAATTCAAAGTTCCAATATTGTGTGGTAGGTGGAAAAAATAATAAAGTTGAATTTATAACATGTGTGTTTTATTGCATTCTCAAAACAGGAAGCTCCCACGTCCCACCCTGTATTTAGAATTTAAAAAAAAAATTTTTTTTTAAGGAGATTATGTTAAAGATGTGTTATAAGCCATCAATGGTAAAAGCAATGTCTTGTTTTAATACAGTATTCTCAGATTTCTGAATAACTTGGTTATGAATTCTTATTAGGAGCACTTGTATGTTTGTCTTGTATAATGTGAAATCTCTGAAAAAGTTAACTGCTGCATGTATGATAATTTATGTGGAACCATTTGGTAAGAATGTGGGTAATTAAAAAGTAAATTTTAACAAAAAGAGAATTGATTATTGAATAAATTTAGTAAAATTTTTAAAAATTCATCAATTTGCTGCATAAAACAGAGATGCAATATTGTTTAAGTATACTATTTTTTAAATGTTAATTTTTTAATAATAGACTATTTTAAAATCATGGTGAGAAAGGTGTATTTTATAAAAAATTGGTGATATCATTGATTTAAAAATATTTTTATCATTTTTTATAGAAAATGAAAATAATTGTAAATACTTTTTTTTCTTGATTGTATTTTAAATGTTAAATGATAAAATTTCACAAAAAAATGTACATTTTTTTTTGTTTATATACATTACATTGCATTGCAATTAACTTTTCTGAAATTAATATTTCAAAGAATTTTTTTTTTTTTTTGTAATAAAAATCACTGTCTTACTATCATATGTCGTATCTTATTTCTTGAAAATTTGTGTTTTACTTTTTAGGTTATGTCATGCTGCTACTTATAGTAATTGTCATAAATTTTATGAAGTAAAAACTGCTGCTCCTCTAGTTCTAAAAGTTGATTTTATAGAAGTGTATGTATTTTCATATTTTACTTATATTTTTTTAGATGCATATGTAAATACCATTATGTTTTTTAACAAATACTTTATATATACATTAGTCATGCTCAGATACTGGCTACTTTAAAAGCCTTCTGCTATTGGCTGACCCAGTATGTCAAAGAAGCCAGAGAAGAAAATTCTGAAAGCTCAGTTGAAAAGATAATTGCAGAAATAGCTATAGCAAATATTAAAAAAAAGGTAAATTTTGCGTAATTGTTAATTTTTTTGTGTGTGTTTATATTATGTTCCCAAAACTGATAAAAGGGTTTGATTTTGTCAATTTTATGTTTATTATCCTCTCTTAGACATAAACATAATCTGAAACACTGTTAATTAATTTTATTTATTTTTATTTTTTTTACATCTGCTTATTAGTAACTCTATGCTCTTTTCTTTAGGTTCCTGGAAAGGTCACTCACAGTGCTGCCCATCTTTTAATTTCCCTAACAACTACTGTTAGACCAGCCTATTTGTTTCAATTCATTCCAGTACAAGAACTGTTGACCTTGATAGGAAAACTGGAGTTGAGATTTTTACCTATAGAAGTAAGAAATGAATAATTTCATCCATTGCTTCCTCATGTACTAATTTTTTATCCTTCACAATTTCTCTGTCTAGTAATTACGTGCATTTTACTTGGGAACTTTGTCTTTTGTTATGTAGATGTCTTGCATAATCCATAATTCCACTCAGATAATGATTAAAATAAAGCTTAATTACTTCTTTATATATTTATAAGTATCATTCTCAACATTACACATACATCATCTCCATCACATCTTGCAATTCTTCTATTTTTGATGGATGGTTACAATTTTCCTTTTGAAAAGAGTAAAAACTCAAATTTCCACCAAATGTTTTGCCTTGGATTCTAAGCCACACCAGATTTTCAGTGGCATTAAGGCTGTCTTTGGTTAATGTTAAAGAATAGGACCAGAATTTGGAACATTTTTTCAGATATAAAAGAAATGAAACATTAATATGATATTCTTGCTTGACTATCCTTTAGAGCAGAATTTTTTATCATACTTCCCGTTTTTAACAGAGTTTATTCATTTTTTCTGGTATAAAATGTGTTTCTCATTTTTTCTCCTATACCGTAATGTTAAATGGGCTATGTATGCCTCACGTATTAAAACAAAAAAAGAAAGTATTCATAGAATATTTTTGCATTTTTAAAAACACCATATTGTTAAAAAAGGTATGAGTTATAATATTGCAAATTTCCATAGAAATTGAGGCATTTTTTCTGTCTTAAAATGTGCTTCACGTTTAGTTCAAGCTCTTTTACTTTTACCGAAGACAGCCTTAACTACGGATAAAATAAGTGCACCTGAGATTCGAGTAAATATAGTATATCTCTTAAAAATCATGATTAAATTTCATATATTTTTCATTTATAAGCAAAATCAAAGAAATTTTCTATTTAATTTTGGCTCATAAATGTGGGAAAAGTTATTAATTTTTTTTTGAAAAAAAAAATAAATATTTTTTACAGGGAGAGGAGAGAGGGCTTGAGTAAATTTTTAAAATAAGAATTTTAGATGTATTTTTTACAGTGTATTTGTGATGGTTATATGGAAAATTGAAGAAATTCTGTAATAAATTTAATGTGTATAATGTATGCTGTACTTACTTTTAAAGTACCAATGTCTGTCAATATGGAGTGATATGTTTTATTTCATTTTAAAAGTTTTTTAATGTATGAAGCTTTTTTTTTAAAAGATAAGATTTTATTTTAGATTTTTCTGTGAAAAGTGTTCTTGATATTATGACTTGTTCTATTTTCTTGGTTAAATATTCTTAAGATTTAATTTTTTATTATTATTTTGTAATTTTGCCTTGTAATTTTATTCCATAGAAAAATTTCTAGAAAGTAAAAAGTACTGATGACTATACAGCAAAAATCTGTTATAATTCTTATTGTATTAAATTAAAATGTTTTTTTTTATTTTGATTATTTTCTATACTTATGATCTGTAATCTATATAATTTTTTTTATCTTAATTGCAGACCCAGATTGTTGTTTACAGATCTATGTCTAATGTGTTGGTATTACCTTGGGCCAATATTACTTCTGATTCACAGCAGTTGTGGCCTATGCGATCTTCTCAGCATGATCATCTAATACAGTCATTATGTGAACCCATGAGATCTGCATGTTCTACTCCTAACTTTTTCCAAGATAAATTATTGCAAGAACATGGTACATCTCTCTATTTTTGTTTTGTTGTACAAAATATTTATCATTTATTTTAGTAAAGTATCAAAGAGTTTTAATGTATCAAATTATTTTTTAAACCCTCCATACTTTTTATATTACAATGGGATCATCTTTCAAAATTACATGCAGGTTCTTTAACAGTAAATCATAATTTATTCTGGAAGTGTCCATTAGTTATAATAGGTATAATTTATAGGAAACAATAAGCATATGTAAAATCCACAATAGCATTTATTCAAAGTTATCATATCAATACATATCTATTATCACTTTAAGTCAATTAACATTACAGTTCGCTCTCATTCAAACCTAGTCTCGCTGTTGCCTTTGTGCATCATTCATATGTAAGTCACAAAAAGCCTTTTGGGCCCTTTTAAGGCTTTCTCATGAAATAATAATCTTAAATATTTCTGGATTTTTTAATAAATACCTATTTCTGACACAAAAATCACTTTCATTTGCTTTTATTGAAATCTCCCTCTTTCATTTGCTGTTAGTGATCTCCCTCTTGGCCTGTAAGCAGTATTTCCAGGTGTAATACTGTTCCATTAGAGAAGTATTTAAATAGAAACTAAAATTTCCATTAACAATATATATTAACTATAAAACTCATTGTGTCGGATGTGACATAAACTGGGAAGGTGGGCAGTATATTTTTACTTCTATGATATGGAATTTAATACAATTAGTATTTTTTAATATAATTGACTTGTGAAAATGTAAATTTATTGTCAAATGAAATTTTATCAAAACATTTGTCTTGTAATAAACTGTCTATAGTTGATGGCTGTTATTTTTAAGGGGTTGTCTCCATTTAATGTTGAAGAATGGGGCCTGAATTCAGAATATTTGTTCAGATATAAAAGTATTCCAATATTAGCATTGTGTATTCTGGCTTCACTATCCTAATGAGAGCAGCATATTTTATCATACTACTAATTTTTTTTTCCTGAGTTAATCCATTTTTTCTTGTATGAAATATGTTTCTCAATTTTTTTCTCCTATGTCATAATGCTAAATAGACTATTCCTTTCCATGTTAAACTGAAAAGTAACATATGGGAAATTTTGAAATTTCAAAAATGCTATGTTATAAATGGATGTATGAATTATACAATGTGCAAGTTTTCATGAAAATTGAGTTAATTTTCTGTCTAAAGATGTGCTCCATGTTTAGTTCAAGCTCTTATATATTTGGCAAAGATAGGCCTCACCATGGTTGGGTAATAAGATGACATGTGAAATAGTACTTCAATTTCTACACTTTCACATTTCCTCATAATGTTAAAGGTTGCTGAGTGCAGAATGTATCTACCTATTTCTCCATGTATCAGTCTTTAACAAAGAATTTAAAAAGTGTTAAAATACCAACTTCTGATCACAGCTGACATCTGTGTTATCAGATTACTGTAAATCTAAAGGTATTTAAAATTGCAGCTGCACAGCATTGCTCCTATTGATAGATGTTTATAATTTTTTTACTGCCGCCACTGTTAATTTTTCTTCATAAGTGGTTTGGTGAATTTCTTATTCTTTGAAGTAGATTTAAAAAAATAATTGTTTATTATCAATTGGCTTTTGTTGTCCTTTTTTTAAAAAAAATAATTTTCATTTCTTAAGAATTTTATTAATAAATTTGTGCATTAACTAAAACTAATTGTATTAAGAGCACTGATATTGTTACAAAAATGCTGTAATTTTTATTAAAGTGAAAAATATATTTTGAAAGCATTAAAAAATGTCTGTTGCAATATGCATAAATTTTGTAATATTTTATGTGTACACTTGGTTCTTTTTTATGCGGTAGATGCGTTCCAGGGAAATCGGCATAAAAAAAAATCGCACAAAAAAAGACATACATTTATATGCAAAATGATGGATAGGTTCCATTTATTCAAAAAATCGCATAAAACCCAAATAATGTTTTAAAATGCACCAGAAATCGCATAAAAAAAAGATTTATAAATAATAAGATTTATTTTTTTTTTCCATCATATTTTAATAAATGGCACATATGTATGTTAAAAACAAAAACAAAACTTAATATGTAACAAAAAACAAAACTTCATTTAAAATCATATTAAGAATGTTTTCATCATTATTCGCTGTCTGATAATGTGTGAACCAGATTGTGGATTGGTGCAAGATCACTTTCATCACTTGAAGATAAAATTACGTCATCAGATTGCATATAAAGGAGAAATTCTTTCATTGTATTGATTGCGTAATAGTAGAGTTGTAGTTGTTATTCTTATTCGTTTTCAGAAAAAGTGAATCACCAAAAGAATTAAATATGAATAAAAATTTTTTGTATTGATTGCGTAATAGTAGAGTTGTAGTTGTTATTCTTATTCGTTTTCAGAAAAAGTGAATCACCAAAAAGAATTAAATATGAATAAAAATTTTTTTGTATTGATTGCGTAATAGTAGAGTTGTAGTTGTTATTCTTATTCATTTTCAGAAAAAGTGAATCACCAAAAAAAAAAGAATTAAATATGAATAAAAAAATTTTGTATTGATTGCGTAATAGTAGAGTTGTAGTTGTTATTCTTATTCGTTTTCAGAAAAAGTGAATCACCAAAAAGAATTAAATATGAATAAAAATTTTTTGTATTGATTGCGTAATAGTAGAGTTGTAGTTGTTATTCTTATTCGTTTTCAGAAAAAGTGAATCACCAAAAAGAATTAAATATGAATAAAAATTTTTTGTATTGATTGCGTAATAGTAGAGTTGTAGTTGTTATTCTTATTCGTTTTCAGAAAAAGTGAATCACCAAAAAGAATTAAATATGAATAAAAAATTTTTTTTCTTGCCATAAAAAAACCGCATAACTCTAAAATCGCATAAAAAAACCGCATAAAAAGAGAACCAAGTGTATTCTCTTTCTTTCTTTTTTTTTTTTTTTTTTTTTTTTGCATTATTTTCATACTCTTAGTTTAAAAAGAAAATTTTAAAATTATGTTTTGGAAGATGAGCAATATGACAGAAATGAATATTTTCAATAATGTTTTCTTTCATGCTCACCTTTATATATTATAGTACTTAATCTTATCTTTCAGCTAAACCAAATATTTTATGGGTTCTTCAAGTGATGTGTGGTTTGATTGAAAATGTTTCGGATAGATCCACTCGAACTAAACAGGTGTTCTACAAATCTTTACAGTCTACAATTACTTATGTTGAATCTCTCTTTCATTTATATCTGCAGCATTCTGGTATGTAGCACGTTTAAGCTTTTGATGTACTTGTGTATTATCACATTTTTGTTGTTGGAAATCAATAAAATTTCGAATTTTAATAACCCAATGTTAGATTTTTGTGACAATCTACAACATCTATCTGTAAATGCTATATTTGATTTTTAGTTTTGTTTTGGAAAGCAATTTCAACAACCGTGTTTGTTTCCTGCATTTCAATGTACTTTTTAATAAATGATGAAAATTTAAATGAACCTATTTAATAGAAGAGTAAAATCTATTCTGCTACTAGTTTGCTAATAAAAATGAAGAGTTCAAGCATAGAACCATCAAAACTAGAGAAAGGCAATATATTCAAAAGATTATGGGAGATCAGCAAAATGACACTATAAAAGGCTCAGAAACGGCTCAATATTTTAAAATTATTTCTAGATGAATTTGTATGATATCGGTAACAAAAAAAAAAGGAAAAATACAGTCAATTCAAATTTATGTTATATCTTTGTAATAAAATTTCAATCTGAAGGAAGAACATAAATTGCTGGAGAGTTATGAAAAGTTATTTAAATTTTAAACCCTCTGTTTCTGTTCATGCATTGAATAATTTTGTTTTTTCTAATAATTCTTTTACTGTAAAAAAAATGTGCTAATATGTTTGCAAAAATATACAAGCAACATTTTTAATAGTTTGAAACTTAGTTTTTTCATTATTTTATTTATGTAAATATATTTCTTTCAATGAAAACAATTATGTAAAAATATAAAATACTTAGTTAATTTGATTAGCTGTTAGAGTTGCATAATTATTAGATTAAAAAATAGTACTTATCAATTAAAGACACCAATATTCCAAATTGTACTTATCAATAATGACATATTTCAAATTCTGGAATATGGCATTTGCTAATATTATAAATAGATAGCTCTGTTTTTAAATATATATTTTATCTGTTACTGACACACACACACATATATATATGGAATGCTACTTTCAAATATCAAATTTATGCCTTTTTTTCCCCTAAATTTTGTTATCAAAACTGATCTATTTGAAATTACTAAAATTTAAACCAATTTTCTATTAGTGTTAAATGAAAATCATTTCAAGATTTAAATAAATTTTAAAAGTTGTATATAGTTCATTGATACAAAATTTATTCATTCTGAAATTATTACTGGATATAATTCATAACCAGTATCTTTTAATAATATGCAGTATAGTGGACAATTATAGAAAATATTATTTTCTACTCATATTTAATAATTATGTGCATTATTTTTATCAGATTTATTAATTTAATTATCTAATTTCTTTAAGCTTAAAAAATTTGGTAATATTGTGAAAGTTTGTTTTTGTAGTAATGTATTAAAATTTTTACTGAATTTTATTTCTTTGTTAGAAAGTTTAAATCCTCAATATTTTTTTTCTCCCTAGATATCAGTGAAAGCATTTTAGATTTTTATTTATGCCTCTTCTCAGCTTTTAGAATACAAATAGGCCATCCTTTTGTACAGAAAACTATGCAGAATTTCTTAACTCTATTTTCATCGTAAGTAGTATCACTCTGCTTAGTTTTTTTACATTTCATTTTTTATGTTGACAATAACTTTTTTAATATAAAAATTCTATTTCGAATTGATTATTATGCAGATGTACATAGTGTTTGAAAGTATCAAACTTTTGATTGGCAATAACTGTTATTCACACAGACTATCAATATCCTAATTTCTTTCTAAAGTGTCCCATTCACCAATATACTTCTGCTGCTGTAGCTTAGTGGTCAAGGTAACAGAATCGTGGCAGGCAAGTCACGAGTTCGAACACGGTGCTGCTGAAGACCCACTGTGTAAGGGAGCGATGCATGTTAAATCTGTCGAGAGCTCAAATGTCCTCAAGTTGGTGAGGTAATTAGAAGATGGGGTGCCAACTCAGGTGCTCCCAACTCCAAAGTCCTTGACCTTGGTTCAAAATTACAAATTCTGTCACCAAAAGCCCTCATGTAGCTAAGCAGTGATGTTAATATTCACTCACTCACCAATATACTTCTCCCAGAAATCCTGTTATTTGAAACTCTTCTAGGGATGTTTGTTTGAAATGCTGTTCTGATAGATCAACCTATTCTGCATTAATTTTTCTCTAAATTTGAATTTTATCTCTCTGTGGCATCTTTAACTGTGGAAATAACCAAAATCATGAAAATCCTGACAAACTGAAAATCCTGTTTTGGGCCATGAAAAGTATGTAGATGTATGTTAGCCTAATTTTTATGAATTTTATGGACACTTTTCATTCCCGGATACTCAGGCTAAATTGAATTTACTGATCCATTGCTTATACCTACCTTGTGTACAAGTTCACTGACTTGTCATTTGCACAACAATCCTGCAAAATCTATCAATAACATTAACTTTTTGATGTGAAGACCAATGTACAATTCACTATCCACTGATGTCCAGCCATCTTTAAAGCAATTCTACCCCTATTTTATGCATGAGATGCTCATAGCATCACTCCTGAAAATCTGTTGAATCTTGATAATCAGAAATCTGATTATTGCCTAACTTGTAAATGTAATGCATTTTTGATGTTCAAGCCATTTTGTTATTTTACAAAATCGAAATCTGTTAAGCACTAACTATATTTCTTCACTCAAAGGCTGACTGCAATCAACTGGCACTATGTGTGGTCTGGAGATAAATCATGCAGGCACATGAAAGTCTTACATATTTCCAGTCAAGGACATGTAATTTGCTTCTTTTGTTTGTTCTGGGGGAAAAAAGGATGATTATTTTTTAACACATCTCTTATAATTCAAAAGGACGATGCAAATTTATGTAGAAGTGCAAATTTGATTTTTTTATTGTTATATATAATCTCGTGTTAAATATTCTTTACATGTATATTTATTTGACCTTATTTAAGATTTTTTGCTGACTTATTAATTTTGAAATGTATATCTTTTTTGTAAATATATATTTTTAATACAATATAATTAACAGGTAAAAATGTATATTTTAACCTGTTAATTATATTGAATTCTGCTACTGAAATGTTAGTTATTTGTAAATTTTTATGTTCTTGAAATATAAAAATTATTCGTCCATGCCTCTACTACTTGAATTGCTTCTTAGGCGTTCTATTTTTTTTCTTTGCTATGTAATACAAAGGAAATTATAAGAATTCAAATTTATATATTCTTTTTAAATTTTTTTTTAGAAATCAAGTTATGGAACTGACATTGAGTGAGCCTTCATCAGGTTATAAAGTCATTGAGAAGTAAATATGATTAAAAAAATCTAATGTTTATATTTTATTTGGCAAAAGATCTTTGTTGACCAAAATATTATTTGGAAAGTAAACATTGAATCTATTGTTAATCATGTAAAGTGATCGATTTATTAAGAAATTGTTTTTAGTTTCTAATATTAAGAAATTTTAATATTTTAGGCTTCTCCAGTTGTTGCAACAAGTTGTTCAAGAACCTAGTTCCCATTTCAAAGCATTTCTTCCTAGTACAATAAATCTATGTTTGTGCCAAATATATCCATTAATTGCACAGGTAACAATGATAATCATAAATCGAATTTTATGTTGAGACTATAAATGCTGTCTAGAATTATATCCCAAATAAATTAAATCTCTTAAATTTGAATATTTTTTTTTATCTTTTATTTATTTTGAAAAATATTTTTGCAAATTCTTCCATATAAATTATATTCAGTGTTGGTTATTCCCTTCCCTTTCTAATTCAAATAAATTCCTAATTGCCTATTATAAGGTTCTGTGGTTAAAATAGACACAAGACAATTAAACCATTTTGGAAAAATTGGTTTCAAAATACTGCTAAAAATTGATTGTACATTCTCTATATCTTATTTATTAAAAATAGTAGATTAAATAAAATGCTAACCTAATACTTTCAGAATGTAATAAAAAAAATTTTAATTTTGGCTGATGGTTGCATTGATAATAGTTCAGAGATTGATTTGAAGTGGCAAAGGGGTATAAATTAGATTGAGGGGAAAATTTTGTTTTTGTCCTATAAGTGCTGAACTACTCATAAAATTTCATTTGAACATTCAGTTTCATTTCATGTCATGTTTTTTTTTTGTTTGTTTCTTACCTCAAAAAGTTATCTTGTATCTATCATTTATAAGAATTAAAATCTATATGAATATTCATTTATATGTATAGGATCCTTCATCAGAAGTAAAACTTCCTTTGTTTGATTTGCTGCACAAAATCCTTCTTCATAATTACCGTTATTTTTTCAAAGTCAATGTTGTAAATACTTTAGGAGAATCTGGAAATGAAAAAATAGAAAATGAGCAACATTTTACAAAAATTATGGAAGTAAGTAACTTTCTGGCATGTATGCAATTTTTTTTAAAAAAAATTAATTATTGGATATGTTAATTATAATAATGATTAATAGTAATCTTTTTAGATTAAACTGTCAGATTTAATTTTGTTATATGCATTTTTTATATGTCTTTGACTACCATATTTCATATTATTGCTGAAATAAAATTTTACCATTTTAGGCATATGGCCAATCTTTTCTTCTACCTGATATAAATCTTTTTAAACAAAACTTATTATCATTAGAAACTTTGAACAACAAATGGAAGCTCTATTATAAAGTATGTACCTATTTATTTTAATTTATTCCCATATTCAATGCATTACTGTAAAATTTGAGGTGGGTAATTTCTTTAACTCTGTGAAAATTAGATTCATTGATTAAATAATATTTTGGAATGAATTTCTCTGAATTATTTTTCTCTATTATGTATAAAGGAAAAGACAGCAGAAAATAATAAATTCAACTACATACCTTACAATTTTAAAATAATTCATTTACTCAACCAGGATTTGAAAAATTAAGCTGACTTAATATTCATTCTTATTTGTATAATGTTACATTCATATAATTTTAAAAAATTTCTCTCCATTTCAACCTTTTCTATAAGTCATACGTTGACAACTGGATTTACATTTTTATGAATTTTTATACCATGTGTATTACTAATCAAGCTCAAATTCTAAACTAACCAAGACCATTCATTGCATGGAGTAATGAAGCCAGTTGCATGTTAAATTCATTTCAGGCTCAAAATTCTTGACATTGTGTAAATTAGAAGAGTAAAATAACAGCTAATGGGTATTATCCTTATAATTTGACTGCAAGATTTTTGGATCTATCATTTATAATAGTCCTTTAGTTATCGAATAACATTAAACTTTTTTTTATGGTTTGTAATGTATCATTTGAACTTAAAATAACCTCCATGTTGATTTTTTTTCTAAAGAAAAATAATTTATTAGATGAACAAGAGAATATTGTACAGTTATAATTACAGCAGTTTTTTCTAATTTGTAGTCTATTAAATATGGGGCTCTATAAAAAGTCCAACATTTCACGATTGCATTTCAAAATATCAATCTTGCAATTCAACTTAATGAAAATTTATATGATGCACATTTAATATTTCTTTAATTATGAGAAATTCATAAAATTATTTGCAAATGAAAACTACTCTCTCTCCATATGATTACAAAATATGTGTTAGAAATTAGAAATATTTTTGATAATTTTGGTGTTTTGTTCCAAAAAAATTTGTTCATTTGGAGCTTTTTCAATTGCATTCTAATATATTTTTTAAAAATATTTACATGAATTATTATGAAGTGACTTTTATTTAAAAAACATAACCACACTGAATAATCTCTTTCTCATTTTAGGGTTATTTTAAGAACATCATGCTTTTTCAATTCATTAGTGTCTTGTTGAATGCTTTAATCTGCAAATCCCATAATTTGCTTAGGGAAGAAATTATAAATACTATCTATAATATGGCATTAGTGGACTTCAATTGTTTTTATACAATATTTTTACCTCGTTTCCTTCAAAATATGGAGAATTTAGATGCTAATCAAAAAGCGACATTATTACGAAATTTTAGGCATGATACCGTAAGTATTGAAATTTTCACACTTTATTAAAAACCTGAAGATGTATTATATTAAAATTTTGATAAATGAAATGTGTAATGAAAATTAATCAAAGAATTAGTAAAATTATTGATTTAATTTTCTTAGAATATGTAAAATAAAATGTTACTTAAAATTATAAATATATGATTTTATCTTAATAAAAAAAATATTTGCATGTATGTGTGTTGTTGCTAACCCTTCAGTGTTTGATGAAATCAGACAAGATTCTTAAGACTGTTGAATCTTAAAAAGTCTAGCACAAGAAGGCAATTTGTATAGATATTTTTTCTAGAGAGATTCATACAACTCAAGATATGCCCGACAGAAGACTGGTGATCCTGACAATTGACACAGATTGAAAAAATCTTTTTGTTCTCTGAGAGCAAGAGGGCACTTTATGTGACTGCTAACAAGATGACAGTGTAATCTGGGAGCCTCTACCACACCTGAGGGCTCAAGCTAAATTGGGTCTATTACCCACATACCAATGATGAATGGGAGGCTCCTTTTACATACTTTTTTCCAGCAAGTATAATTCCACAAAGGAAAGGGCGAAAAAGGAGGGAGTTGGAAGATTACATCCTCCTTTTCTAGTTTATCTACACTTTCATTTCCATAAAGATTGACATAAGATGGGATCCACTAAAAATGAATATTGTGGTGCAGTGATATAAATTTCAGCTTGTGTATGATAGAGAAATCAGTTTTGTCACCTAAAAACACCAGTTATCAAAGTGTTGGAGCAAGCTATGGCTATTAAAAAGAATCCAAAGATCACCACCTTTAGCTCTTTTTGGGTAGAATAGTCTTGAAGAATAAATTTTTATGCATAATTATATGTACACTCTTATCCAAAAAAGAAGACGCGAAGTAACCTGAAGAAAATAATTAGGTTATTTTCAAAATTTCAGAATACACCCACTGCATAAATTAAATTTTCAAAACCACTTAATGTTGTTATGGCTGAGCATGGTTAGAGTAGTAGATTCAAAGCCATCAAAATAAAAAAAAAAAATACTTTAAATTTAAAACAAAAGTTAAACATATTAAGAATCAAGACACATAGCTAGAGGCAATACTCTATGCCAAGACAGAAAAGTCTGCTCACCCTTATTGGATGAGAGTTTGCATTTAATAATAGACAATGCTACCACCTAATGGGTACACAAAAAATTTTGCATGCATGATGCTGCTACTTCTGCAAAGGAAAGCAATTTGGACTTTACTGTTACTTTCTAAACAATTGAACAAGTCGCAATCATATTGGATGAGAATCACTATTTATTATAGTTATCATTTACCTAAAAGTAATGCATAACTCACCCTTGTACTAGTAAAAGAACATTCCATTTCAGCTTGTATTTACATGTTTAAAGGAATTGATATACCTCTGTAGGTTTACTAGACAAGTACTTAATATAAAAGCTTAATTTTCTTAACAAGTGTGTGATGGGTCCTATTCGTGCCCTTCTGCTAATTCTCTTGGGAAAAAATAATTCTTAAACTGTTTGAATTTTAAGCTGCCTTCCATAGAGAGAACTTAATTTTATGCTAGTTTGATCACTATTTAAACCCTAGCAAAGTGAGTGTTAGACAGGTTGCTAGTAGTGAAATTTGCAAAGTGACTTTAGGAAGCCTTGGTGAACTTGATAGGAAACTTTTAACGGGAATATCCAATTAATCTCGAGCAAGACTTGGGGAGTGCTGTTTCATCAGATCACTCAGTTAAATGCTTAATTATTTGTCTTAGAATTTAGGGTAGCTGATTAATTTGACTGATTCCTCAATTTATAAACTTATTTGACAGTAATTTGATTTAACTAAGTAAAATTAGCTATTTTTATTACAATGTCTGTTCATTCAGAGATCCAAACTTCACTTGTGAACCTTAGGGCCATGACAAATGTTAACTTCTATTTTTCTTTTATCACATATCTCTATTACATAATCGGCATTATATGAAACAGGTGAAAAAGGCAGATAGTTTATTTCATCTTATTTTCAGCACTGTAGTTTCCTGGAGATACAGCTAATCACACACACATATGATGATGAAGACCTTACAACCAATTTGATTACTTTAAACAGGTATTGTCTAAGCACAAAGTGGATTGATCATGGTAATCAATAGGCCTGCCTCCTGCCATTATAAACATGGCAGTGATGATTGCTGCAAAGAAATAATTTTTAGAATGAACATTTGGATGACCAAGGTACATGAATGCAAAGCAAAGTCAGATGATTGTGTGACAGGCATGATTGTCCTATTAGCCTCATTGTCTTCTATCCAGTGTGTTACAGCCTCTTCCATAGGACCATAATATTTTCTTTCATTTCGCAATGCTTGGATGTGGTAGGGTTATGCTCAAAGGAGCCTTTAACCTCACAGCATTAGCAGAGTCCTCAAGAAGTCCATATAAAGCCCTGTCATCAAAATTGCCGGCAGACTGGTATTGCAAATGTTCAGTGATTAATCCTATTTCAGTTTTGGTAGAAATGATTATCTGATCTGTATGTGAAGGGTTGTGAAAATTTTCTATGTGTGAGACCCCATGGGTTTTTTTCCAAAAGCATACCAATAATTATGCCTGGTGTGATTATGTGGAGTGCCAACTCTTACCACAGTAGGTTTTTTAACCACTCTGCATACTACTCTTAACAGTTCAGTGATATGTCGATGACATCCTGTGCCTCATTATTCTTTATAGTACGTCATCCTGGGACCATTTTTAATAAAATAATGCCAGACCCCTTATTCTCTTTGCATATCTCTGAGCTGCTTGTGTGCTGTTGATACTTTTCTTAGCCATAAAGGCCACCAGATTTTCACCAATAGAACATGATAACCTTCTTGATTGAAATATCACTGGTAATGACTAATAATTGTCGGGTTCAGTGTATTGCAAAATTAGATTGGGAATTTTTAACTCCTTACATCAACATGTATGGGCATGTATTGCCACCATAAGGAATTTTGCCGAAAATTAAACTGTAAAAAGCGAATATATTTAAATCATTTCAAAAAGGAAAAAAATTAGAAAAGTATAATTTTTGTCAGCAATCAAAGTTTAATGTTGCATTTATGTCGCTAAGATGGTTTTGTCTTAATTTTTAGTGATTAATAATTCCTTAAATTTGAAGCTATGTTAATTTTTTCTCAATTTTTGAGACAGTACACCTATTAATTCTAAAGTTTGATTTCTACATCTAGTGGCTTCCAAACTTTTTCACTTCATGGAATCCCTAGAACTTGAAGGTGCTTTCATAGAACCCCTAGAACTAGAAAAAGTTTTGGGGGATCTCCATTCCATACACATACTTCGAAGAATATATCTCAAAATAATATTTAAAGTAGATCAACATGCTATGTGCACTTTATGTAAAGGCAATTAAAAAAAGTATTGCATTTATTATATTAAAAAAATTACAATATAATTTTTTAATATAATTTTATTCATTAATAATATTAATTTGTGATCCACAAGTGTCACTTATCCATGCATTATTTAATAACTGGGATACATGCTTACTTTTTTTTTATGCAAACTGTCAAAGTCTAGGTCTATTAAGATTAAATGCAATCACATTACTTATTCAAAGTTTAATTTGTTTTATATTTTGTTTTTGTTGCCACTCACATTGAGAAATATATTTCACTTAAACACAAAGCTCTGAATAGCATTAAAATGTTTATTGCTGTATGAGAAAACCCGTGTATTTCGTATGAATTTTTAACCTAAAATTTAATTGGTGTTGTTAAATTTAGATTATAACATCAAATCTGTTGATAAGTTGTTTCTTCTTCATTATAGGTGTTTTTACCACAATTGCAAAAAAGTGAATTTTCTTTTAGAAAACTTAGTTTTGCAAGGCATTTTGTTAACTAACAAATTGAAATTATCTCGTGAAACTCGAGATAGTAAACAATAGAATATTCTCAATCTAGTAGGAATTATATACAAAGATAAAACGTTTTAATATTAATTTATTATGCTATAATAAAAGTTTTAAAAATGTTGCATAATAAAGCTATTATATATAAATAAAATTTTCTGTTTTAATGAGTAGAATGAGCTATTGATACTTGTAACTATATAAACTTGATAGAGAATGTGTGAATCCATTTTGAATATATACTTATTTCTTCTCGATTTTTTTCATTATGACTCATGGAACCCCAGGGTTCCATGGAACACAGTTTGGGAACCACTGCTATATGTCTTTAATTTTATTACTTAATGGTAATCATTATGGGTCTTTTTCCCCTCAAATTAGTATTGAAGTTGAAGAAAATCACCTTTAATAATGCAGTTTTGAATACAAAAATACCATAGGAATTGTATTAAATTTCTTTTAACTCAATAGATTTGAACTTAAGCATTCATTGTCATTTTTAAACATGTTAGTTTACAAATTGAAATGTGAAAATTAATTTGAAAATTTTCATGGAAAATTAATTTTATTTATTTGATTGCATTTTTTATATATATTTTTAGGACTTACATTCATTTGCTGAAAGTGTCCAGAGATTTGTGAGTGACCTCAGGTATTATTGTCTATGCACAAATACAGCACTGTGACCATTTGAAGACAGTTATAAATAAAAGAAATTGGGGTAGAGAGAATACCATATACTTTGAGTTTATCTTTAATTTATTTTCAAATTATTACTATTTTTAGTATACCATTTTCCTTAAAATCTTGTGTATTTATAGAATTTTTAAAAAAAATTTGGCTAAGTATATTTTTGTCTTATTCAACATGAGTAACTGAGGTTACATCATAAGTTTTGCATAAAGTAATAAACTGCTGGTTCGGTTATTTATTGCACTATAGTTTCTTTATGAAAACTAGATTGTTTTTTGATTGATTTGTTATAACTTTAACATAAATAGGAGTTACTCTCCATTGTATTGTAATTTTTAGTTAATTAGAAAGAATCATCTGATTTCAAATTTTGCATTTTGAAAAAAAAAGGTACTTCACATATAAAAATGTATCTTTTTTTATTCATTTATTTGACTTTTTAAAGAATTTGTCTTCTTTTGGTCATCATACACAAGTTCATACATAATGCATTCCTTTATATCTTTGTCTTGCTAATTTTCTCAAAAATTACAAAAGTACACTTTGAACTGGCTTTTAAGAACAGATGACCCAGAAATACAGATTCATGATGTATTTTCTACCAATTTGCCTAATTCAGTATTATAGCAATTTTATTTTTTTGGTATTGGAGATATCATTAAGATAGGCAACTATTGATTTGTAAAAAACTATCTTCTGAATAAATCACGAAATTCTAACATTAATATTATATTACATCACAGTCCCTCCCATCACATACACACACACAAATATAATATTGATTGAGCACATTATTTCTATTTTTTCTTTTACATCAGTAGTCATATTAAATGTTGTTACTAAAAACAGGTTCCTTTTCCCTTCAAATTCATACATTCTCATTTGTCCTTTAACTATTTAAAACCACTGTTTTCAAAAAGTGTTTAGAAAGGATTTCTTTATAGGAAATGCACTATAGAGAGAATACAGAAAATTATCCTCAGTAACTCAATTGCTTTCTAAAAGTGTTTTTTAGTCAAACTTTATAAATCAAAAATTTAAAATTGGATGATGCTTTCTAAATTATCTTTCTTGAATTCATGACATTATGTTATTACAAAGGTTTTCCTCAAGTGAAGTAAAGCAAAGTCATTGTGAAAAGTTTTAAAGGGGCATTTTATTCTTGTACTTTTCAACTGTGTGATAGAAATACATATTTAGTGATATTTGATTGTTTTACAGTATATTAAAAGCTTTTTCAGTTTATCTGATACTATCTGTTCTTGAATGATTATTTATTGTGCATATTGAATTGAAATGTTAAAATCTATGTATTTTATCACATTATTTTATTGACATCCTTGAAAAGGATTACATTTGTTTTACATCTTGAAATACAGTAAAGTATCTGTGATGCATTTTTAAGCAATGTGTATTAAAAGGATGCTTTCCTTGATTTTTTTATTATATATGAACTTAATGTTTCAGTATTTTGTTTCACAAACATTTGTACTGTTAAAAATCCAGTTAAGAGCAACATTTTTTTTATGAATATTGTACATAAATAAGTTACACATTTCAGATCATTGACTATCATGCCAGTCCAACTTTAGCAATAAAATAAGTTCCGCTAAAGAATTGGAGCATTTAAGCAAAGATATTTGTTGTAATAATTAATTTTTTTCATTTATGATGTATTAATGAAATAATTTGAAATAATTACGCTTTACAATGTTATCGGCTGGAAGCAATAGCTATATATTTTGTGCTTTATTGGGATGAATGTTGCATATTTTTATGTCAAAATTTTTATTGTTCTTTTTTAAGCATTGTCTTTGTAATAACTTATTTCTTCAGAAAATAATTTTTAAATACAGAACCATATTAATTCAAAAATATTTAAAATAAAAGGATTACTGTTTCTGATTAACATTAAACTTTTTTTAAAAAATCAAAGTATTTAGTTTTCAAATTACTAAAAATATGTTCATATTTAAATGATGTTCAATAAATTAGTTTTGCCATGATTCCTTATGCAGCAATATATATTTTCTTGTAATTCGTTATAATTTTATTTTAGAAATGTGAAACATTATTTCTTATGTAAAGTGAGTACATATTTTTACAGCAAAAAAGTTTAAATCACATCCTAGTTTTTTAAATACCACTGATTGTTCTATTGTTTTAGGGAAAAAATTAATTTGAAACTTGAAATGTACTGTAATTGCTGTGTAACTCTTGGTTTTCGTTTTTTTTTTTTTTTTTTTTTTTTTTTTTTTTTGGAAAATACATTGTGGGACCATGAGAGTGAGGATTTTAGTTTCTTATTGTGTTAAGTTCCTTCTGTACAAAATATTGTATATAATGTAAATATATTGATGTGAATGATGTATATACAATTTTTTATGTTTTGCTAATAAATTTTTAAAATGTCCATTTTTCTTCTTCAATTCCTACACTATTAGCTCACACTCCCTATATATTTATTTATCTTGGTGGAATTTTCAATTGTTAATATCTGTTAACTGCGATCGTCACCCCCACCTCGCTCACCCACACTTGTACATTCTCTTGCAAGGGAGACACTGCACAAAGCAGTCGCAATAAATGTTTGCCTTAAAACTCACATTTTTAATTAAATACAGTACCATTCGCATTAATATATGGTCTGTTGACTACGCAGATCTTCAGCAACTTATGGATATCCTATTTTAAGGCTTTAAACTAAATTATACATACGCATAATTTGCTTAATTTCGCAGAACAACGCCCAAAGTTGTTCCAACGTCGCAAAGACATTCACCACATCGACAGAGTCAAAGGTCACAAAAAGGACTGCGTTCCCTCGCACTTTTAGCTTGTGTTTTCGTTTCACCCGACTGCAGCTTAGAGCTGTTTTGTACTGTTACCATTCAACGCTCATCACTCCAAGTGTTTTCATTCTCTCGCAAGAACACATCAATTGGATACCTTTCATTTGACTTCATCTCGCAAGGCTCCGCACTAAAATAGAGGTAAGTCATTTTCATACCTCTATTGTTCATTGCAAAAATTATAAATCTTTGTTTATTACCGCAAAAGTCAAAATGAATCCAATTAAAAATAAAAGATCGCCTATACTTTCGGCCGTAACAAAATTAATTACGAAAATTCAAAATTACTTGGAAAATAACAGTGATGATGTAGATAATATCTTAGAATTACAAGATCAACTAATCGAAAAAGAACTCTCATTGAAGCAACTTAATTCAGAAATGGAAAATTTAATAGATGTTTCTGAGTTCAGTACTGAAATTAACACATCCGAAGAATATTCGGAAAAAATTATTAGCATAAAGTATAAAATAAAATCGTACATCAAACGTCGTGAATGTAATTTAAATGTTCCAAATTCAACACAAGTTTGGTCAGATCAAACCCAAACACAATTATCAATAAAACTTCCAGAAATTCCCTTACCAAAGTTTTCTGGAAAATATGAAGAGTGGAGCAACTTTAAGATACAATTTAACAACATTATCTCAACAAATTCGCAACTCTCTTCAGAGCAAAAATTGCATTATCTTAAAGCAGCACTAACGTCAGAAGCAAAGAATTTAGAGACTTAGCGATTCATATGAATCTTTATTTAAATCTTTAGAAGAACGGTATGAAAATAAACGTTTAATAGTCGAAAGGCAGGTAAAGGCAATCTTAAACCTAGCGAAATTAAATAATGAATCAGCAAAAGATTTAAGATACTTAATTGATGATGTGTAAACAAAAACATGCGCACTTTGAAAGTATTAGAATTTGAAAGAAACAATCTTTCAGACATTTTAATCTTAAACATCATTCTTCAAAAACTGGATAAAGAGACTAAAACAATTTGAATACAGCCTTAATTCAACCGAAGTTCCTAAATTTGATGATTTTATTTTTAGGAAAACGTGCTCAAGTTTTAAGCAATATAAATAAAAATACCTTCGTAAAACCAATGTTTATACAAGATAGAAATAAATCAAAAAAATTCTGTATAAAATCTAATAATTTTGTGTATGCATGCATTTTGTGTAAGCAAAAACATCCCATTTTTAAGTGTGATACCTTTTTGAAATTAAATGCACTACAGAGGAA
The DNA here is from genome assembly GCA_019973935.1 of Trichonephila clavipes. NCBI lineage: Eukaryota > Metazoa > Arthropoda > Arachnida > Araneae > Nephilidae > Trichonephila > Trichonephila clavipes. Next base: position 87,385 of record BMAU01019961.1, on the reverse strand, counting down.
GGAAATCGTCACGAAGCACAATGTGTGTCTCAGTTGTTTAAGTGATCAACACATAATTTCAAAGTGTAAATCAAAAAATTCTTGTAGTGAATGGGGCTTTCGACATAACACTCTGCTTCACAGGAAAAGGGGGAATCTGCCAACACTCCCCTGATTTATAGCGCGTCATCACTACAAGGTCAGGAACTGAACCCCCCACCCCCAACACAGAGGAGTTTCACAGTTCTCAGGAAAATACAGCCGCATCTTGTACCAGTAGAAGCAAAGCCATAATTCTACCCACAACAGTAGTTTGGGTTTTGTGAATCATTCTACAGGAAGTTGCATCCAAGCACGCGCAGTCTTGAATTCTGGTAGCATGTCTAATATTGTTACGTTAGATTTCGCAAACAAATTAGGGGCATCACAAAATAGAATTAATATTCCAGTTTAGGTGGAAATAAAACTAGTCAAGTCAAAATTAAACGCTACAATAATAAATGGCAACGGCTCATTTTCTACAACTTTAGATTTTCTGGTTGTCTCAAAAATTACAGATTTTCTTCCTGTTTCTCAAATAAACCTCAATAATTTAACAATACCTCAGGAACTAGCGGATCCAAATTTTGGTGTTCCAGAAAAAATCGATTTGCTAATTGGAGCAGAGGCATTTTTGACATAATTAAGGAAGGAATTATTCGCACATCAGATAACGCATTTATATTTCGCAGATCAGTTTTTGGATACATCGCAACCGGAACCACACCTTCATACAAACAAAATCAATATTGGGGTTTTATATCAGAAATGCAAAACATTGATGATAATTTACAAAGGTTTTGTGAGATAGAAACAATTAACGAAGGTCAAAAGCCATTAAGCAAGGAAGAGGAATATTGTGAAAATCATTATCAAATGACTCACACGCGCAATGAAGCTGGTCGATATGTAGTACAAATGCCAGTTAAAGACATGCAAGGCTTAGGACACTCAAGGTTTAGCAATGAAGAGACTAGATCAGCTTTGGAGAAGATTATCTAAAGATAAACAAATGGAAAATTTATATAGGGAATTTATGCAGCAATACTTAGACTTGGGGCATATGGAAAAAGTGGAAGAACATTTTGATGAAAAAACCGCAAACAATATTTATTATCTTCCCCATCATGGAGTCTTTCGGCCAGATAAAAGAACTACCAAATTAAGAGTTGTTTTTAATGGTTCAGCTGCTACTACTTCAGGGGCCGAGTGGTATAGGTATCGGACCGTGGCTTGCTTTGTCACGGGTTCGAGCCCAGTACCACTAAAGACCCGCCGTGTAGGGCAGCGATGCACGTTAAATCTGTCGAGAGCTGAAACGTCCTCCCGTTGGTGTGGTGTGGTAGTTAGGAGAGGGAGGTGCTAGCTCAGGTGTCGTCCACGTCACTTGACCATGGTTCAAAATTACGTGGTCCGTCGCCAAAAGCCCTCGTGTAGCTGAACAGTGCGACGTTAATATTCAATCAATCAGCTACTACTTCAGGTTTAAGCCTAAATGACCTACTCTTGAAAGGTGAAGTGAAGACATTTTTGAAATCATGACACGATTTCGCACACACAAATATGCTTTTACAACCGACATCCAGATGATGTTCCGACAAATCCTAATTGATCCAGCTGAACGTGATCTCAGGATTATGTGGAAAACAGGCGCTAATGAGGAACCAGTCATCTATAGATTGAAAACTGTCACGTATGGGACCGCCAGTGCTCCGTTTTTAGCTATACGAACTCTCAAACAGTTAGCTATGGATGAATCTTCTAGATTTCCCTTAGCTTCCAAAGTAGCTCTTCAAGACGTGTACATGGATGATGTAGTGTCAGGTGCACAAAATATGCTGGAAGCATGTGGAATGAAATTACATAAATGGAATTCCAATTCGAAGGAGCTGCTTAATTCATCTTCAGATCAAGAGCATTCCTTTTCAACCAGCGCAGAATCAGCCATAAAAACCTTAGGTATTAGCTGGAAACCAACAGGAGACTATTTCATGTTCAAAGTCTGAATCCCTTCAATAGCATCTTATACAAAACGAGATGTTTAAAGCGTCATAGCAAGACTTTATGATCCTCTTGGACTAATAGGTCCTGTCATCAGCAAAGCAAAAATCTTTCTACAAAAATTATGGCTTAGAAAATTGAATTGGGAAGAATTCTTACCGGATGCAATCGCACCAGAGTGGCTCAATTTCGTGTCATCTCTAAAAGCCTTAGAGGAACTCAAAATCGATCGATACATTCTTACAGATTCCTACGTCAAAGTTATGCTTTTAGGATACGCAGATGCTTCGGAGTCAGCCTACGGAGCCGTAGTGTACATGCACAGTGTCAAAGAAAATTGTACCACCACAACCAAGCTTATTAGCAGCAAATCTCGTGTCGTACCAATCAAGGTCATATCCATTCCTCGCCCTGAACTCTCAGCGTGTTTACTGCTAGCTCAATTAGTGAAAAAAGTTCGCCTCTCTCTACAAGTACATTTAGCTAAAGTCATCTTGCACACCGATTCAACCATAGTAATTGCCTGGATCAACACTCCAGCTAATCAACTGAAAACATTCGTTGGCAATCGAGTTTCCAAGATGCAAACTGACGGAGAACTTTGAATGGAAGCACATGCCTTCAGCGCAAAACCCTGCAGATATCATTTCTCCATGTGTAAATCCTGAAGAACTTTCATCATTGACTCTATGGTGGAATAGTCCCCAGCATCTAGACATCCCTGAACAATTTATTGATCCTTCAATTACCAGTTCTGATGAACTTTACATTTTGGAACTTAAAAAACCATCTGATATCAACTTGACATCAATCTTGGACTCTTAACTTTGAAAATGATCTCTTAAATATTACAAATAATTACATGAAATTAATTCGCATTTTTAATTATATTTTCAGATTCCTGCATAATGTCAAAAATACATCTCGCCATTCAGGTCCCCTCACAAACGAGGAACTTCAGAAATCAAAACTTCATTTGATTAAAAGGATTCAGGTAACAGTTTTTAACAAAGAAATTGAAATTCTTAGGAATGGGGGAACCATTAAAAAAGGTCAGTTAACTTGTTTGAATCCCTTTCTTGACAAAGAAAACATTCTTAGAGTTGGTGGAAGATTAAATAATTCAAATTTAACATAACCCATTTTGCTTCCAAAAAACCACAAGTTAACTATTTTAATTATGAAATTCTTACCATTTGAAAAATTTGCACGTAGGTGCTTAAACCTTACTTTACCTAGTCAGACAAGAGTTCTGGCCATTAGGTGGCAGAAACACTGCCAGACAAATTGTTTAAAATTGTGTTTGTTTCAAAAACAAACCTAAGAATTTAGAACAAATTATGGGAAATTTACCTAGAGAAAGAATTACTCCTACTTTTCCTTTTACTCATATAGGAATAGATTTTACGGGCCCATTTTATATTAAATATAAAGGCCAACGAAAAGGCATTTACCACAAATGTTATGTTGCAATTTTCATCTGCTTTGTTACAAAAGCTATTCATATAGAGGTTGTCACAGAACTAACCACCGAAGCTATGATTGCAACTCTCAAACGATTTTTCAGTAGAAGAGGAAAAAGTACTTCGGCCTAGTAATCCTTCAAAGTGCTCTCTGTGCTTTTCCAAAAATCATAAAAATATTTTACAAGGAAAAAAGTGCAGCAAAAATAGTTTATTTACAACTTTCCTAAATGAAAAAACAAATACACACACACACACATAACAGCAGGGACGTAACTAACCGTACAAGTAAGTTCAAAGGTCAAACCACAGCAAATACATTCTGCTGCCTACAACTGATGTACAATATTTCAATAATATAACAGTGATGAATTTTTTATCATCCTAAAGTTTTTTTGATTATGGATCTGGTTTTGTTTTTTGCTCTGAAAGAGTTGTATTTTAGGTTTGAAAAGAAACCGTAATCAAAAAATCTCTCATCATGGGATTACAGTAAATCAAATAAAATGTTTTTTATTTGGTTATAGTATCAAAGATAGTTAATGAGGTTTTGAAGTAGAAGCTTTTATTTTTGATTACGTAATATCGCAGATGATATATATAAATTATATCAGTGTAAAAGTATAATTTTTATTATATGAGAAAGTATTTTGTTTTACTTCATCCCAGTTTATAAATTTTTTTTAATCTTTTATTTTCGATATGCTCGCGCTACCTCGTAGGTTTATTGCGCACGCCCCCAGGGATACGTGCCCCACAGTTTGAGAAACACTGCTGTAGATGGCAAAAAGTTCTCTGTAATAAGCTGACCACTGTGATTGAGCAAAAGTGGGGGGGGTTAAAGAAGGCAAGTGGTTTCCAATTAGCATGTACAAGTTGCATCAGTGCTGCTTCCACGTGGTGAGCAGAAGCATCCATAAGAAGTCCTAAAGGCACATTAGGAGCAGGATGCGATAAAAGCGTTACTTCTGACAAGGCTTCTTTGCATTTTGCGAAAGCCGTATCAAGTTCAGAAGTCCATGTCACGGGTTGGGCTTCTCGAAGCCCTGAAAGTGTACCATTAAGAGAAGCCTGATACTTTGCAACAGAAGGCAAGAAACGACGGTAAAAGTTTACCATGCCTAGAAAACGCCGTTAAATCACACGCAGTTTTGAGCACTGGAAAATTTTGGAGATCTGCTATACCCGGGGTGGGCATTACGTCAATCGCGATGGACCAATGGACCACCAAGATATTTTGGGGTGACCGCCTGAAAATTTTACCAGTAAATACTTATATACAGAAAATTCAAGATTGGCTGACAGTACACAGACTATAAGTGCTCTACTGACTAACAACGAAAACCAACTTTAGATAAAAATGTTTTATTTTTTAATGTATTTTGAATTTTGTTTCAAAATAAATGCATCATTTGATACATTATATTTGAGGCTATTATTGTTAAGTTTGTATCTTGCGTTTTGCTTTAAACGCAGTTTTAAAACTGCTTTTTTTTATTTTAGTTCTGTAGGTGAGTACATATTCCGTACTTATTTATATAAAAATCTGTGCGTGTGTATGTGACTAAACACCTCCTAAACGGCGCGACCGATTTTGATAAAAAATTTTGTGTGGGTTCAAGCGGATTCGAGAATGGTTTAGATTCACAATTCGGCCAGATATCGCAATTAGTTAAAAAAGATGTTAATTAACCCTCTGACTGAATGACCCGCTAGTTGAATTTCACTTCGAAAGCGATCTACTTTTTTAAAGCTAGCTACTCCGAAAATGCTCCGATAAATTTCGCGAACTGCTTCAAAAACGAATGACAGTTTAGTGCTTTCCCCCGTTAACGCCGCAGGAGGTGACGATTGGTTTTGCAGGGAAGGATTTTATTGCTTTTCGGTCTCTGTGTTCTTCGAAACGGGAGGTTTCTCATTCACAGCTGTGGCCTAGGGCGAGGATTGTGAAATGGACATTTTCTACACTTCACGGCCAACAGAGAGTTCACCCAATTTATTGCAAATATATATTTCATATATTTGGAAAACTTGCTCAATTTCTGATCTAAAAACCAATTAGGTTTTAAGAAATTTTAATTTTCTGAGTTTTGATTTTAAATTCGGTTTCATTTTAAAGCATTTTTGCATTCCTAGATTGAATTAATTAAAAATATTTTTTAACACAATCCAATGTTTCGTGTGAAACGGCAATTAACTACAATTTTAGTTTCTAAAATCATTTCTGTTTGCTCATGTTTTTAAGTTTTTGAGTTTTCTCACATTTACTTAATTAAGATTGATTTAAAGACCAATATATTTTTTGACACATAGTTTATATAATTTAAAAGCTCTTTACTTTGTTTTCATTATTTTTTTTTTCCTTTTGAAAAATGCCATGACCAAAATGTACGCAGGCTACTGTGAAAAATAATAATTGAAAGGGATGGAATATGACTGAAAATGGTAAATCCTAAAATGCAGCTTTTTCAGGTAATATTACAATTAGACTACAGAATACAAATGTTGCAGAATGAACTAAATATTTCCCTGATGTACCACAAACTACATTATAATAAATCTATTGTAGTACTACACTGCAGTATTTTAAAGTCATGCAACAAAAACTTAAACTTGCTTAACTGCCCCGATGGGGGGAACTGAGAAAAAAATAGATATTGTTTACAAACTTGGTGATTTCTGGATTACGTTTGTATAACTACTAATTTCTATATAAATATTTTGCATTTAAAACTCTTGTGAATATATAAGGTTCTGATAAAAGTGAATAATTGATCAAATTAACAGTTGTTATCAATGTTATGTCTTAGAATATTTCGAATTAAAAAAGATATTTCACAGTCATATTTATTTCAAGTAGAATTTTCATGTAGAGCATAAGTTGGATAATAACAGATTGAAAAATTAAAACTTTACAGGCAATGGAATTTTTTTATGCCATTACAAATTTTAAATATGTTTTTCTCAGATTTTTAATTTTGAAGATGAGAGTGTTTTCTAATCCCTAAGGCGTTTTTCCTGTTCAAGATAGAGTCTTGAAATATCTTGTAAATGTTCCCTTACATATGTTCTATAACAGTTCATATGGATTTAGGTCTGAGAGCTAGTTATTTTTTAAAAATATCTTAATGTTAATATTTAAAAAAAAGTTGGGTTTTTTCCAGGTTTAGCCATAAAAATAATTATTAAAATTCAACAAAGAGATATATTTTAAATTTTATACTTTTTGTTTCCAATAATCTAAGAAATATTAATCACTTACAATAATTAAATATTTTTAATAATTTAACATTTTAGAAAAGTTTAAAAAATTTCAAAACTGTTCAATGCTTTAAAATTGGGAAATAATGGCTTGTCAAACTAACCTATTATTTTCAGAATCAATATAATAGTATAATTTGAATATAAAACAAAAATTAATTTTACTGTGACAAACAAAAATAAACAAAACTTCAGAGAAAGTATAACTCAGAGAGCATGATAAAACCAATCACTACTATTATGTAACAAACTCTCCCAAACTCTTAATGCAGAAAAATCACAAAATAATTATGTAAGAAAAGTAGAAAAATACTAGAACAACTACATAAGAAAAGTATCTTTCAAAAAATAGTTTTACAAAATTTCTTTACTCACAAAGCTTTTACGAAGAGAAACAAGCATCTTGCCATTAATGAAAGTCAATTATTCACCAAGTTAAAAATTCGAAAAAACATAAACACATCTTTTGAGCTGACTTTTTAAACCAGCCAGCAAAGACAAGTATAAAATGACGACAATCAAATATGGTAAAATTTGAATGGGTTGATTGTCAAAAATGTAAATTTGCTAGGCTCTAATTTGGTTGGTTGTCAACAATGTGTAAGATGTTTAAGATGTGTGTCGAAAAAATGTAAACTGTGTATGGGGGTGTTATGATATAATCTTCACAGCAAGACCACTAACATGCTGACTTTGAAAACCTATTGTTGTGTGGTGGATTTGGAATTCGAAGTAGCAAGACGGTTAATGTATTTGTGATGAATATAAGATCTCAAGAAATTAAAAGGGTATTCATGATCTAAACAACATTGAAAAATTTTTTTTATATTATTGTATTTATCTATTTTGTGGGTAGTTAAGTTATCATTTCTAAATAAAAAATTCAAAATGATATTTCTGTAAATTGATATATGAAAATTACTGTTCCATACGGGAATTTTAATTATATGGAACTTAAACGAATCTCTTTTGTCAAAAATGTTACTGACTACATTTTTGTTAATAAGATGCAAGTCTAAATCCAAGAATTCCACCCTATTAGAGTTGAAGTTAGTTTTAAGAAGCTTGAGATAATCAGGGTAGAATGTAATATTTGGTTTGTATTCACTATTTTTACCAAAAATTATTATATCTATATAACGATAAATTAAGAATCATTTATAACATGATCTATTTCAAAAAAATGTAAATATAGGTTCGCTAAACAATTACTAGCTGGACCACCCTGAGGTAATCCTTTGATCTGTTTATAAAGATTATGATCAAATGTAATGAAATTTTCTTTTAAAACAAAGTTAACAAGAATATCAAATTTTTCTTTTTTCATTGAAGTATATAATTCACACACACACACACACACACACACACACACACATATTTATCATAAATTAACTGAAGAACCTTAATCACACACACACACATATCGTCAATATCTATAGAATTAAAAAGGTCCTCAAAATCAAAACCATGCATAGAAAAAATCAACATATCCTTAGTAACTCTAGCAATCTCTAAGCTATTTTTAATAATTGCCGTGTTTTGTAAATTATCAATTAGATTTTGAAGAAGAGATTGCAAGATCTTCCCAGACTTCGTGATATATGTATTGTATCCATTAGTGATACTACGGAATTTTATAGGGCTTTTATGAAATTTTGGTGTTAAAAAAATACTTGGATATTTAATATTATTTAGATGAATATTCAGTCTTTTGTTCAAAGCTAAAAGACGATTATCATCTTCTCTATTATTGTGAATTGATTTTTGAAATGAATTATTATTTAAAATGTGGTTACTTAATATTTTACTGTAAAAATATTTACTAATTATGGCATAATTAGCAGAGACCTTATCAACATATGTAATAACGAAGTCTCATTTTGGATATTTACTATTGATGATTTAAGATCTTTATACATAATTTCATTTTCAACAGTAAAATCTAATTCCCGAATTTCTGTTGCTACATAAGATCTAAATTGATTGAATGCTTCAATCGGCATTCCGTATTTAATTGCCATTTTAAGGTAGAATTTATCTAAATCTTTTATGATTTGTTTCATAACGTTAGATTTATTTTTTGTGATCATCAGTCTAAAACCGGTACCTTTTTCCATAAAATTTCTTAACAAATCATCTTTCACGATGCTAAGGTCTCCTGTTACAACGTGCTGATGATAATCATCAATATAGTCTCGATATAGATTGCATTTACATGATTCAGAACTTAGGAGCTCCGAGATTTGATTATAATTAAATATAAATCTACCAAATTTCTTGTTGTATTTGAAAGCCTTTTTAATAATAATATTTTTAATAGGAAAAAAGGATTGATATTTTTGAAATATACTTGAAAAATTAATTTTGTTAAAGGATTTATTCATAAATAATAATGTACAATATTCTGTTGAGTAATTTTCACTTGCATCTAATTTAATATTCATTTTTTGTACTAAATAGTTATTAAGGTCTCGAATCATATGCATACCATGAGAATCTCGAAATTTATATCTGCTTAAAATATCTGTCATAGTTTTAATTTCAGTTTTATTCAAGCCAAACATAAACGATTTAATTAAGCCTGTGTTGTAGTTATCATCAAATTTAGCAGCTAATTCTAACATAGAATTCTTGAGGGTTGACATGTCTCTAGTAACTCTTTTTTTGCGTTTAGCTTTTGAAATTCTCGCTAAACGAATATTATTACTATTATCAATAAATTAATTAAAATTCGGAAGATATAATGAATTCTCGGATTTTTGTTTAAAAGTTAATAAGACACTTTCACCCTTCCATACAACATTCAAACCATAAGGATATGATCTAAATGAATCTATAAAAAAGTTTTCGTTTAAAAAGTTTAAAGAATCTATAAAATTTCTTTTATATATATATAAAAGAAGTACGTCGATAGAGTACCGTAGTTACTGCCAACTCGTGACAATGAATTGGAAATTAAGTTCACAATTCATTGTTATTAAAATATATAAAATTTTACATGACTTATTTTTGTATTTGTTATTTTTATATTCCTTACTGAAAGCAACAAATGGGAGTTCATTACCTGCAAAACTGCAGAGGCATGGTTGTTTACTCCACAAGCTCCTACCTTATGCTTACTCTGCCCTACTAAGTAAAAATGCCGTCTTTTGCTCGTCAAGATCATGGAATTGCAGATATTGTTTTCCATATATTTTAAATATTAGTTTTCTAACTTCTACATCAGCCTTTTAATAGTCTACACTCCTGCAAAGAAGTCTGAATTCAAAACTATAAAAACTTATTATTCCCAACAATGTCATTTATACCTTTATTTTTTATGATCTATGAATGCGTTAAACTATTAATTTGTTATCGCGACTATTTAATATTAAATGCGAAAAAAATCGAATAAGTCAGACTGAAACTTAAATTGAATTTTTCAAAAATTGTCATCGATATTCTCATAACTTTTACATATTGTCATTTTAGCATATCACACATCTATCTTCTATGCAAAAATCTATTATAAGTTCATCAAATGTTTCAGCATATTTTTACTCATAACATGCAGTTTTCAACCACATTGTGAGGCCGCGGTAGCCTAATGGTCAAAGTAACGGACTCGTAGCTGACGTGTCATGAGTTCGACCCCAGCACCACTGAAGATCCGCCGTGTAAGGGAGCGATGCTCAAGCGTCATCCTCGTCACTTGACCATGGTTTAAAATTACGAGGTCCGTCGCCAAGTGAGTGAATATTAACGTCGCACTGTTCAGCTACACGAGGGCTTTTAGTGATGGACCTCGTAATTTTGAAAAATGGTCAAATGACGAGGGCGACACCTGAGCTGGCACCCCCTCTCCTAACTACCACACCACACCAACGAGGAGGACATTTCAGCTCTCGATAGATTTAACGTGCATCGCTGCCCTACACGGCGGGTCTTTTGTGGCACTGTGCTCGAACTCGAGACATGCCAACCATGATTCGATACCTTGACCACCTGATACCCCGGCCACAGGACCGTCGCCAAAAGCCCTCAAGAAGTTGAGTAAAGAGAGAGAGTGCGACTTTAATATCCCCTCACTTAATTAAATTATATGAAATTTAAGGAATACTTGAAAAAATATTAGAAGTCGAATTTATATATATATATTAAAAATTAATCTAATGATAATTTTAAATATCCAAAGAATTATTAGTATTTATGGTAAATATATGTTTTTCAACTGAGTATGTGAGACACGCATAAATATCTTTTTCGAAATTCCAATGCAGAATTTTAGTGGAGCTAATACAAAATTCCTAGTTTTGCATGGTTAAGATTATAAGAATGTCCAAATTTTAATAACCTTTTCTTCAGTCAACCACTAATGGAACATGAATGATGAGGGGATTATGCATAAATATATATTTTTTTAACTTCAATTTAAAAGGATCTTTATATTTATTTATATACGCAAATGTTAACTCTAAATTTGTCCAGATGCTTTTAAATACTCTTTATTTGAAGATTCAAGTTAAAAAATATAAACTTGAAATTAAAATTCTCTTTGAATGAAATTAATGTTCAGACATTCAAAATTCAAATATAATCTGTTATCTGAACAATACAAAACAAGGGATTCTATGTAAGATGCCCTGAATATCTGGCTTTAAAATTATGAAAAACTAAAAGATTTAAATAGGGTTTTTTTTAACAATACATATAAATTTTTTGCAGATAATGTAATACAGAAGCTTAAAAATTATTCATGTTTAGAAGTGTCCGAAATTTTAAAAGATTTTAAATTTTGAACCTTTTTTTTTATTTTTTGACACAACAAAATCATTTTTAAAAAAAATCCCTGAAAGTATTAAAATAAAAAAAAATGAAACAGTAAATTATCCTCAATGTTTTAATATATAATTTGAATTTAAATACTACAGATATTTTTTAAAAACTTAGACATACATTATAAAAACTTAATTCCATTTGAGAATTTTAAGGTAAAGTAAAAAATTGAGAATTCTCAACTGGTTGACTTGCAATTTATTTCCGTACACTTTAGGGTTTAAAGAAATTTTCTTCCGAGATTTTACGATTGCCAAAGGAACCGGTCTCCACGTGGCCCATAGAAGTTCCCCCTCAATGCCCATTGTGTCTCCCCGACCGTCTCTAATTATCTTTCAAGATCGTAAACCTTTAAAGGGGGAAAAGAATTCGGGAAAATACCACCTTACCGGTTTTGAACACATTACTTGAAGGGGGGAAAATCTGTTTGGTTCATTTTTGGTGAGTGCCCGGCCTTAGGAAAAATTCAGTGTGGTCCGTTTTCGAAGCCTCTCTAGTAGGGTAGAAAAAGCCGTGCTGTCCAGTTGGAGGGTTAAAAACATTCAAGTCAATATTCACCTGTATTGTTGTAACAACGTTATTGTTATAAAAAATGACGTAAGTTGGCGTCAAAAATCGATTTTCAGCCAAACCGGGTCTTTATTGTTACAAAATTGCAGAGGAATCATGCTTTTTAGCTTTTTTAATTAATATCTTTTCAAATAATCTTTATATATGTATTTCTTCTGTGCTTGTGTATGTGACTGACTCCTCCTAAACTGCTGGATCGATTTTGATGACATTTTTTGTGTGGGTTCAAGGGGATTCGAGAATGGTTTAGATTCACAATTCGGTCCGATATCGTTATTAGTTAAAAAGATTTTAATTAAAAACCTTAAAACGTAGAATTGTTTTACCCCTGTATGCTGTTTGTTCTGCAAATGCGTGGCAAGAAAAAAAAAGAAGAGGGGAGAATTTTTTTTCCTGATATTTTCGCCGTTTTTAAAATTGCAATCTAATTTTTCTATCAAAATCGGACAAAAAAATAATTACAATATCGGAAAGATTCTTCATTTCGCCACGATACGGCAGAGAAAACGAGTATATCATCGATATATGCAAAGCAAAAATCAAGGCTATCCAGTAATGTCGATGAATCTTTGCAAGGTTTGTCCGGCTTTTCACAAGTCGAAACTCATAAATGAGAACTCGGAAAACCCAAAGGGAGTTGTTACTGCCGTCTTGGGTATGTCTTTTCTTCGTTAACAGGAACTTGAGTGTAAGCCTTGACTAAGTCGATGTCAGAGAAAACGTTGCAACCCTGTAATCGATGCGATTATGTGGTCACAGGCAAGACTCCGGGTCACCATTATGTGGGAAATACTAATCCACATACACAGCTTGGCTTGCCCAATTTGGTTGCCTGCTTTAGCTGAGTAAGTGTGGATTAGGTATTCCCACACAAGTACAAAGCTTGCTTTGGAACTAAGGGTTTTCGCGTAAGACTAACCACCTGACTGGAACATCTGCTCAGTCGCGTAAGACTAACCACCTGACTGGAACATCTGCTCAGGATCCAAGTTCACATATACTGATACGGGCACAGTAAGCCTTGGCCCTCATGGGCTGTTGCGCGCCACTGAATTAAGTTATGTGAACATCGCATTTAATTTGCTTTTTTTTCCTTTATCAGAATAAACAAACATAAAGACTTTGTCTGTGCAGTAAATAAACGATTATCTTAATACTTAAACAATTTATTTTTAAAAAATTTCACTTAGTTTTTTTAAAGAAAGATAAGTTCTGTAGAACATAATTAGGAATTGAATAAAATTACAATTTTTTGTTTAAAAGGTCAATGTTTACACTTTCATCTGTCAAAACAGAGGTGACATATGATTAATTTTTAAAATTCATATTGACATACTTATAATTCCCAAAATAGAAAATTTTATATCTTTATAAATATCAAAATCGATAGTTTGAAGATTTTTAACCTACTGACTTCTTTTAATCGATTACCATAATAAGTTTTTCAAAGAAGCAAAAATTAATAATCTTGTATATTTTTTTGTGATGATATTTAAATTAAGCACAACCAATTTTACATTTTGTTATCCAATCAAAATCTGAATTTCAAGATTAAAGCTGTAAATTAAATGTAATACTTTTTTGGGATTATCTGTAGGAATTTTATCGACGGACGTAGAAATGTGGCAGTATGGGATACTGTGCAAATTCATGGATGATTTCATGAAAAAAGGGTAAAAATATATTTTTTACATAGAACTATAAATATTATATAAATAAAAGTTTTTAAAATTAAATGGAACTAATTGGTTTTTTTTAAAGTATTATATGAAATTATTTTTTACATCTTTATATATAATTTTTTTAGGTAAAAAAAAAATACAGAAACTTGGATAAATAATAAAGAAAACATAAATGTTCCAAAATTTATTGTATTGTTAAATTCTAAAGACACAGTCACAGAGCTGGTGGAGTTGCTATAAGGTAATTCGGGGGAAGACACCACAGTTAATGTTTTTTTCGATCAGTACATTGAAAATTGAAATGACAAGGCCATGAAAAAAATACCCCTTATTTCTCAATATTTAATTGGTTATGTATACAAGTTAATTCTCTTCTTAGTATGAAAATAAATAAGAAATTTAATGTTAAAGAAATTGATTTAATTGTGTCATCTTCCCCATATATAAGGGGAGATGCCACCAGTCATGAAGTAAGATGCAACAGCACCACAGTAAATAAAAAAATAAGACTAACATTACCAGATTAAATGTAAAATAACAATAACTATACTAAAAACAAAGAAAAATTAAATTCTTTCATAATTAGTTTGCTAAAAACGAATTTTCCTGCAGAATGGTCGACAGCAGGCTGAAGTAGTAGACTTCACACATTTCTAATATCTTATTTAAGGTATGTGGCTACCTTCAGAGCACTTTTTTTGAAACATGTAAATTTTCAACTAAATAAACAGTTTTTTATTTGAAATGGGGCATAAAACTAGGAATTCAAGTACAATTTCCGCATAATTAAAAATAATTTTGGATATATTGGGAATTTTAAGTGAAAACTTAGTGAAAAATTGCAGTTACGATAAGGTATTCTAATTATAATACATTTGAATAATATTTATACAGTACATAAATAACATCTTTATCTATAATTGGAACTATAAGATTTGTAATACTTTTGAAAGTTTTTGAAATGTGTTATTTTTAATGCAAAGAACTAATGCTATTTTCTCACAAAAAGTGCAATAAAATACACAGAGATTAGATAACAGTATCGACTGCAGATAAAAATAAATAAAACATTTTCTGAAAGTTCAATATCTTAAAAAGAAAGCCTTTAGTGAGAACTTTTCCGTGAAGCAAGAAATTGAAAAACATAGTTTCGCAGAAAATGCATTTAAAGATTTTATGATACAGTATACAAATTTTTCTACTAATTGTACATTTTTTAAACTCACCATATTTATAGGTCAAGATCTCTTTAACTTCATGTTTAACTATTTTGGACTTTTTTTTAACCTTTTGATGTTTTCTGGAGAGTTTTATAGACTATAACAATTGTCGTTTTTAGTGAAATTTTGATGAAAAATTGCAGTTACACAAAATTCTAATAAATGTATTTAAATAGTATTTATACAAATACGTGTATAACATCTTTATATGTGTTAGAAATTAAAAGATTTGTAATACTTTTGACAGTTTTTTTTAAATATGCCAAATTTTATGCAAAAACACTATTTTTTTTATAAAAATTAATGATTTGTGTTTTTCATAAAAAATTACGTAAGTTGTATATACACAGAGATTAGATTTTGAATCATAACACAGATAGAACTATATAAAACATGTTTTTCCGGTTTTGTAAACTCCATTTCCGGTTTACTAATTATGCTACAACTTTGCTTCTACATATCGTAGAAACAAAAATAGAGTGTTTTTGGAATCTTAAATGTTTGGGCTATAAAATAAAAACATAAAAGAAACTTCGAAGATTTTCACCAAAACGGCGAATTTTGGGTAATCACATATACCTTAAAATAACAAGTACGTTCATAACTTTAAATATGAGGAACGGAATATTATAAAATATGTACTCACCACTTTCAATGTTTAAAAAATCGAAAAATAAGGCCGATTAATTCAGTTAAATTCACAAGACACACTCAATGTCGGACCAGACTCTTCACACAAATGGCTCAAAATTGCTATCTAACGACGCATAAAAGTATTATTAACAAACTGGCATCTTCCCTCGAATTACCTTATATAAAAATAAGGGAGGTACAACAAGTTATGTCACTTCATAAATGGATCTAGCATCAAATAATACTGAATCATTTGGGTTTAATGAGTAATGTACCGGAGAAATTTGTGCAGCGAAATGTAGAGCGGAAAATGGACAAAATTCTATAATGGTTACTATTTATATTTCACCAAATCAAAGTGTAGAGAAAATTATGGAATTCATTCATAAACATTTAATTGCCTGCACTGAAGCCGGATCAACTCTTCTGAACAAATTGCCTATTATTTTAAATGGGGATTTCAATGTAGATTTTTAAAAAGACAAATAAAAGGCTTTAGTAGATTTTTTAAAATCAAAATTTAATCATGTCAAAAGATCCAAATGAAAGTACGGAACAACGATTGATGAAGTTTTTTTAGACATTTAATTTTGGATCTAAATTATTTATAACCTACTTCACACAGCTACCATAAACCTATTTTTTCCCTTCTTTGAATACAATTAATTCACAAATATGTGATTATATATTTCGCAAAAAAAATATTACTTTATGAATACAGATATATGTGAATAAATAATTTTATATGACAATACTATAATCCCCTTGTTTTTTTTATTCACCTAACTAATCCCTGAAATAACATTACAAAATTTGAAGTTATCACTTTTATTGTGTGGTCCTATAAGAACACACAATCTTTTTTTACCAATAAAATGAATTTATAATCTTAAATAATTATCTTAAGCCAATAAAATATTTAAATGTGCTTGTAAATCTTGGTAACTTTTGCACTAAACTACAAGAGCTGTAAATTTAGTAATAGCAACATAAGTATGAATCAATTTTTAATGAACTTACGAGGGTGGTACCCAGCTTGACCGAGAGATGGCGTAGTTGTTTGAAAAATATCACTGTACTAGAAAGGGCGCATTCCATAAAGCATGTCTCAAGTTTAAAGATGCCACGTTGTTTAGCAGCCATCAATATATATATAGTGAACGTTTTCAGTGAAAATGGATCATCGTTATGTGATACAGGGTCTGGCATATTAACTTCCCCTGTTTCAAAAGGCAGTTACAAACAAACAAAATAAGATACAGAGAAAAGTCTTATTTGTGAACAACAAATACGATGCCATTTTATATTAATTGGTTTTAAAAATTATCTCCGCTAAATGGCGTCCTCCAGTGGTGACACATTCACGGAGTTTTTCCCGAAAGTTGTCCATTATTTTAACTTTTCTTCGAAAAAATAAGGAACCCAGACACCAAATTCAGCAACGGTGCATCAAACTGTCACACGAGGACTGTGAAGCAGCTGAGGGTTTTCTGCTGCCTAGTAGCGAAAATTTTGTTTATTCACAGTGCCTGACAAGTGGAATTGGGCCTCCTCAGACAAAATCAAAATTGCACCAGGGGAAATGTTCTGAAGAATTTTCGGGAAAGACTTCGTCATTGTATCACCTTTGGAGGATGCCATTTAGTGGGCCTAATTTTTAAAACCAATTAATGTATAAATGCGTCGTATTTGTTGTTCACCAATAAAAGACTTCTCTGTATCTTGTTTTGTTTCTAACTGCCTTTTGAAACAGGGGAGGTTAATATGCCTGACCCTGTATAAGACTTTTATTTGAAAGGCCTCAGCCCAACTAATATAAAAGCTGAACTAGATTCTAGTTCGGGTGAGTCTGCTCCTTCGTTTACAACAGTAAAATATTGGGTAGCAGAGTTTAAACGCGGCGGAACGAGCATCGCAGTGGTCGACCAAATAAGGTGACAATTCCAGAAATGACGAAGAAAATCCACAAAGCGGTACTGGATGATTGCCGACTGAAAGTGCTCGAGCAGGCATTTCAAAAAGTATATTATCTGAAAATTTTTTCAGTGTGCCATGTTTTTATAACGGACTAAAAAGCATAATTTTTGTTCTCGTCAGTAGTATATATTGTTGGTATCTGGACTAAACACCTATCGAAAAATTTTTTGCTAGTAGCTGGATTAAAAAATCAATTGATTTCAAACTATATACTGTTGGTATCTGGACTAAACACCTATCGAAAAATTGTTTGTTAGTAGCTGGATTAAAGAATCAATTGATTTCAAACTAACTTAAATCAATGCTTAAAATATGTCATTCATTAGAGGCTGCAAAACTATTCTATTTTATTTTATGTAGAGAAACTTTTCTTATAAGAGACGCTCGAGTGAAAAATAATTTTAACGAAAATGTAAATAACTATTTTAGATTTAGCTAGTAGAAAATCGATTGCATGGAAGCAAAGAACTCGATTTTCTATGCAATCGATTCTTTTTCTTGGTTCAAACCTGGTAGACGCTAAGTTATTGGAATTTCTATGCAATGGATTATTTTTCTGTTTTAAAGATTCGACCTCAGTAAAAAAAATGTTGGATGATTAGATAAGAAGCGTATTTTGTGAATATATAAGTAAGTTCTCACCATAATTGTATTCATTCAAGAATAAGTCTTCTAAAAGGTACACAATGAAACAAAACTGGTATAACATTATTGTTTTGCTGACAGTTGTTATTGTTGAGCTCGTAGTGTTTTTTATCTATTTACAAGCACAAACGTCTTTGAAATCATCTCAAAAAAGTGAATATCACTAACACCTCATGCATACTTTCCAAACATATCGGACGAAAAATTTTCTTCATGTTTGCTTTAAAAATAAAAAACAGGTATTCTACTTACGCTATTTTTTCTCCAACCGAACTGTGGATCCTATCCCTGAGATTCTAGGTGTTCAATTAACAAAAAGGGAATTCAGAAGAGTGTGTGAAGTGTGTTAAAATTTGAAACTGCTTCAGTTACTACAAGTGTTTAAACAATGTTTCTACGACTCAAATTCCCATCTTCAATGATAATAAATGGACCGAGTCAAAGCGGGAAAACTCATTTAGCTCGAAGAATTATTTCTGAGCAAGTTTATGAGCTTCCGATCAAAAAGGTAGTATGGTGTTATAAGATATTTCAACCGTGGTTCTACACTGAGAAAAGTATCAAATTCGTATCTGGATTACCAAGGGCCGACGAAAAATTTGATCTTTTGATTCTTGACGATCTTATGAATAATTTGACGTCAGAGATATCACAAATGTTTACTGTAGAATCTCATCATAAAAATTTTAGTGTAATTTTGATAACACAGAATCTCTTTCCTCGTGTTAAAGTTGCCAGAGACATCAGCCTGAATGCACATTATATAATACTCTTTCGAAACAACAGAGATCAATCTCAAATTGCGTGCTTTGGCAGACAAGTGTTCCCTGACCGTTCCAAATTTTCATGGATGCCTATAAAAGGCAACAGCAGAAAAATATCAGTTCTTACTAGTAGATTGCTTTCCAACTACGGATGAAGAACAGAGATTGCGACAATCTATTTTTCCCGATCAAAAAGGTATTAATTGGGTTTTTGTTCCAGAAGAAAAATGAATCGAATCCGACAACACGTGCACTTGTTACATGTTTTATCTGCGGCGAGTCCTCAACAAAGAAATGCTCTACTGAAGAGCGCCACCAACGAACAGATCAAAACACTGTGCGAAATATGTCAAAATGTATTAGCAGGTAACGTCCCGAAAGCAAATGTCAAACGATTGTGTCGCTACAAGAGAACCTTCCGCCAGTTAGCTGACAGAAGTATATCCCTTGGGCGAAAACGTAAGTTATTAACCACAAATCAAACCGGAGGTTTTTTACCTCTCGTTCTTCCTGCTGTCTTGAGCTTTGTTGGTGGTCTTTTGGGGAAAACAATAGGAAAACGAATTTGACAGAATGGCTAGAAAAATGGCGTTAGTTCCTCAAGACCTTGTGTCTGAATACTATGAGCTTAATAAACCAGAAATTAGAGTTGAGGATAATATTTCAAAGATATTGAATGAAGAGGGAAACACCGGATGACATGAAAGCCAAACTATTATCTCACTGGATACCAAAATATCAGCGTTTGATGCAACCACCTCCCCCAGAAGCCATTTGAGATTCCCAAGGAGCTTTTGCAAGAAACTGAAGCGGAGCAAGAAATATCCTCACCTGCTCCTTCTAAATTGAACATGATTGCAAAATATATTGCTTACACAATTCCAAAAAACTAGAAAGAAGTATATTTTACCTATTTTGGAGAAGCTTAGAGAGGTTAATTATGTGTTTAACGATATGAACGAGTTGCAAAGAAACGAGAAAACAGAATACCGCAGTAATGGAATTGATTTATTCAGTTATTTAATGAGAAATGAAAAGACTGTCAGCCACCCTCCAACTGGCTTTAATACTTTTTTGCAAGGAATTTTAGATGCAAACATATCCTTAGGGTGGATTGGTAATAAATATGTGAGAGACATGTTACTTCTCTCACAAATGGAAAGAGAGAGAATCTAGTTCAGTAGCACCATCAGATTCAAGCAAACCTAAAACATTAACAACTGCAGAACGATTACGAAAGCTCTCAATGGTGAGAACTTGCTGGAAGCGACTGAAACTCGTCCTAAGAAATGGACAAGTTGGAAAGATATGCGAAAACTCTCAAATCAAGACAGTTCACCAGAATCACAAAACACTCAGCCAGTAAACTGGACGACATGGAAAGATTGAAAAAGCTTTACTACGATCCTAAGGAACCAGGGAATCCTGGTTAACCAGGCTCATTTGGAGGTGTCAAAAGACTGACAGACAAAAATCTTTTTAAAGAGGTGAAGCAAAATGTGCCATTTTAGAAAGAGCACACAGAACGTTACAAAATAGAATGTATAGAGTTTTTACATATCGAAATTCATACAAATATTTAGATATTTTACAACATTTAGTGGATTCTTACAACCATTCAGTGCATCGAAGCCATGGATTTGCACCTGCTAACGTCACAGAAGCTGATGAGCCCATGATATATAAGTCTTTGTACAACATAAGCTCACCAATAAGGTTTCGCTTTTCGGTGAATGATGTAGTGAGGATTTCAAAAGCTCGTAAAGTTTTTAAAAAAGGCTATCTACCTGGTTGGACGGAAGAAACGTTTACAATTTACAAACGATATCCAACAAATCCTCCGACATACGTTTTACAAGATTTGTCTGGTAAAGAAATTGCAGGTCGGTTTTATAAAGAAGAGCTACAAAAAATAAATAAGACGAGCAACGACTTTTGGGCAATAGAAAAAATTATTCGCACGAAGGGTCGAGGCTCTTCTCGCCAACTGCTGGTGAAGTGGGTTGGTTTTGACGATTCCTTTAACTCTTGGATTAAAGCAGAATGGCTGAAAACATGACAGATTTTCACATTCTATTGCCTTCAAATTCTAGCATGAAGGTTTTCCCTCTTAACACCCCAGATCATTTTCGAACAAAATTAGCCAGACCAATCACTTTAAACGGCGAATGGGAATGTTGTTTATCGGAAGCGACTATTCCAGGAAAATACTTTACAGTTCAACCTGGCTACAATGATTTTTATTCTATTCAGCAGGAAATAGACGTTGAAACGGAAACACTTTTGCCCAAATTCGATATTCCTCTCTACAACGATGATCATGCAGATTTTGTGGCAGGATTCAATGCGAATATGAAAAAAAAATTCATCGATCCTCCATTGATATTTACCTTAATACAAAATAATAGACAAATTAAAAATCGATTTAAAACGAGGATGGGATTGGATTATCACACCAGCAAAAGGAAATCAGCTATTGAATCTTTTGCGTGTAGATCCAAACAAAGATTTTTTAATTACTCATAAACAGCAAGGATTTTCGGTTATTAGAAATTATATCACTCCTAACAAAGAGATCTTCAAAAATCAGGAGACTAAATTGATTGCAAGAGAATCAATTTTAGACCACACCTATGAAATAAAATTAGAAGGAGGAGATTTACTGCAACGAATCAATTCAAAATTACTCGATGTCGGACTTAATGATGTGAAATTTCTGGAAAGCAATGGACAAATTATAGTCACACTGCCGTTTAATGTTAACATTGAATTCAAACGGGATTCTTGCCCAAAGCTAATGACTGCTCTGAATATAATTGATGATGCATACGTTATTCGAGGAGAACAATTAAAAATACAATTTCTCTATACTCGGCCAGCAAGTTCTATTAAAGATGAATCATTTAATGTGATCACTTATAAAGTTTTCCCCACTACTCGCAAAGAAACTAAGTCCGAAACG
This sequence comes from Trichonephila clavipes, assembly GCA_019973935.1. Taxonomy (NCBI): domain Eukaryota; kingdom Metazoa; phylum Arthropoda; class Arachnida; order Araneae; family Nephilidae; genus Trichonephila; species Trichonephila clavipes. The sequence goes on along the minus strand of BMAU01019961.1, from coordinate 65,374 downwards.
TTCTTTATTCCAAGCGGAATGTATCACCAAGCAAAAGATTTATTTAAAGAATTCAAGTTTATATTCTTACAATTGACAGCAGATTCGCGAGTGAGATTACATGTTCCTCAAAACATTCTTGTTACGTTTGGAGAAAGACTCAAAGATTTATTAGGATTTGTTCAAAGAACTTTTACTCATGGTGATTATAAATCTGAATATCCTTTAGAGTTACGCGCAGGTATCACAGAAGTCTATGTGTATTGTGACATCGTATCTGAGTCCCTCGTTGGAGATTCCTCAGCATCTATTCTAAAGATTATTCCGGTAGGCAATGAACATAGTGATCAAATTGTTAAATACTTTACGGTCCCTTTGTACTTTAGAGTTAAGAAGCAGTTTTTGATTTAATAGAGATTCAGATACGTACGAGTAGTGGTACCCCCCTTAAATTCATATCAGGTAAAACAAATTTGGTACTCTCTTTCAGGAAGAAAATAATATAAAAACATTTGCATTCTCTTGGTGTTCATAGTTAAAAACAATCATGGCGATGCGCGGTCGCATTTTACAACCTGAACACTGCATTGAATATTATCGGAATCAAATAGGAAACGGTGATCCATATTTTTCTTCTGATTTCCCCATTCAACGCGGTTATGGATTTTTCAGTAATTTGCGTCGATACGCTTTTCCACTGATGATACAAGCGGGAAATATTTAGGTAAAAGCTTATTGACATCTGGTCGCAATATTGTTGAGGAAGTATCACAAGGGAAGTCATTTCGTAACGCCGCAAGAGATCAACTGCGCCAATCTGGGCGAGAAATAACTACAGATATTCTTCGAAAATTAAAGGGAGGAGGAATCCGAAAAGGTATTAAAAGGAAAAAACCAGAGCGAAAGCAACATTCGAAGAGAAGAAAATTGAATTCAACAGACATATTTTCAACTCTTTAAGGGCTAAAATGGAGAAATGTTACTGTACGAAGTCTGAACTCGACTTATTTCTACCAGAAAAAATTCAATTAGCAATAAATCAAAGTAGTTTTGTAGAAATACATCCAGTTGCTTCCATTTCAGACAGCAATACGATCGAGTTTCTAATAACAGGATTAGGAGACGCATATTTTGATTTGACGCATATCTATTTAAACGTTCAAGCAAAGATTCTAAAATCGGATGGATCAGCTTTCACACCAAACGACAAATGTGATCTTTTGAATACTATGTTCTCTGAATGTCATATCTCACTAAATGATCGCCAAATTTCTTCTGAGAGTAACTATGCTTATAAAGCATACATTCAAAGCACTTTGTTTCACTCAGAATCATCACAAAAGAACTTTTTGCGTGCTGGTTTGTTCTACAAGGATACTGTTGAGGAATTTGATGATACAGATCTAACAGCTACGGGAAAGAATTTGGCCATGTTAAAGATATTTGATATGTGTGGAATTCTTCACACAGACTTAGGAGCACAACCTCGACTCTTAATTAGCGGGATGACGATACGGGTGCGTTTGTTGAAAGCAAAAGACGAATTCACTCTTCTAGTTAAAAGTGGAAATTATAGACTTCAGATTGAAAATATAAGTCTCTTTATCAGAAAGTGTGATGTTTCGAGTTCAATCTTGGTGGGGCATGAAAAAGCGTTAGAACAGTCCAGATGCCTTTCACGAGAATCGAAACAAAAACTTTCACTCTGAGTTCTGGACTTAAAAGTGTTATAATTCCAAACGTTGTAAACGGAATTTTACCTTCACGAATGATACTCGGTCTTGTGTCTAACTCTACATTTAATGGAAACTTCCAAAAAAATCCTTTCAATTTCAAGAATTACAATTTGAGTTATATTTCCTTATCAGAGAATGGAGTTCAGATCCCAATGTCAGCTTACACTCCTTCTTATAAAAATAATTTGTTTGCGCGAAATTATTTAAGTCTGTTCACAGATCTTGCTCAAAACAACACGAATGTAACACTTGAGGAATACAAAAACAACACATGCCTCTATATTTTTGACCTGACCCAAGACTTTTCTGCAAGCGATACATTTAGGAACGTAGCTCGAAGCGGGGATATATCAGTTCATCTAAAATTTGATGAAGACCTTCAGGAAACACTCACATTATTAGTTTATATGGAAATGCAATCACTTATTGAAATCGATAAAAGTAGAAACGTATTCACTGACTATTAATATTAGGCATTATGGACACTCAAACATTGTTAAGATTAGCACATAGCGATTATAAAATTAAGAGAACCTTTGGTGGAGTGTTTGCAAGTGATATACTTCCTGAAAAGCGAGGTCATTACCGGTCATTTATCGTGAATACAGATTCATCTATGAGTACAGGTCAGCATTGGCAAGCTATGTATTTTGATAACAATCAAACCTGTATTTTCTTTTGTTCTTACGGCACCTATCCAATGGGGGAGATTAAACAATTCATAGATCAAAATTCTGCCCGACTTGAATGGAATTTCAAAGTCTTACAACATCCTAGAACTATGTCATGTGGACTTTTTTGTTTGTATTTTCTCTGGCATGTACATCGTGGATTACCTATTTTTAAATTAACAGAAACAAATGTTTGCGAAAATGAACGAATCGTGACACGCTTCCTGCATACACAATTTAAATTAGTAAATCATTCGGCTATCCAACTTTCCAATCAGTACTGTCAATCGTTTCAAAGTGTGACAATAAAAATAAAAATAGTAAGAAATAAGAAAAAGCCCTTTATATATAAAGATGAATTATTTAAATACCAAGAATTACATTCTGCAAAGATTTCTGGAAACATCGATAAAATTACTGAAAGTTTAACGGATTTCAAGAAGAGAAATTTACTGTGCCTGCAGTCGTAGCAAGAACAAAATATCAGAATCAAAACAGTATTTACAGGTTCAGATCAATGCTAGCCATGGAGAGGTTTGGATATATCATCACAAATCCCTTTTGTGATCGTGAATACTTTTATATTCACAACGTGCTTTATGTGGATATTGTGAGTTGTATAGAAAATGTTCACATTCGTCGAAATACTGATGAGCATGTAAAAATAGTCTATTTCAAAATTTTGACTAACTCTGAAATAGTACGATTTCTTCATGAGGAACAAACAGAAGAGAAACGATTTGGTTTTTGTCAATTAACAAGATATAATCAGTAAAGTTTGATTCTAATCAATGGGCACGGAAACAAATTAAAAAAAACCTGGCATTTAAATTTTAAAAATTAAGGTTTATTAAAAAAAAACATTTAAAGAAAACAGTTATTATACAGTTAGCAACACTCGGACATGACTTCACTCCGTCGTACCCAAAGACCGAATCCCTGCCACTTGCCATTCCACATTCAAGGGGAGGGGAAACTACCCATTCCCCTTAGCTGGTGTCAATGGGCCTTCCCACTCCTACACCTCCCCCTTAAAAAGCTCATCCGTCATTCCAGGACGATGAAGCTGAAAAGAAACTATGAAAAAAAAACATGCACACATACATGGCAAGAAACAAGATAACGAGAGAAATTTTTTTTTTCAGGTATCATGTAAAAAGAGCTTTTGCTAATACAACTCCCAAGAAATAGATTTACAAATCACATTAATATGCTAGAAAATTAATATCCGTACAAGTTTTAACACAAAAATACTCAAAAAAATATTAAAATATAAAAAGAAGTTACCAAAAATATATCATAAAATCTAAAATAATTATACGACATGTACTAGCACAGCATATTTAGAAGCCAAAGTTTTAATCTTTAGAAATTTCCAGAAATTATGGTAGTGAAAAACGTTAAGTACATATATAATCATTGGCATAAATCTTATCTATTTAACAGGAGCAGGCAACCTGAATAATTCATTACTTTTACATGCTTAAACCTTCAGCCAAACGTTAATTCTTTTATTGTACCAGGTTTAAACATTTTAAAAAAAAATCTCTTTCTCTTTTCTTCCAATTTCTATGTAAAATGAAAGCAAGAAAAATCCTTTCAGTCCCAAGAGTGACAAAAAACAATCAACGCATGTTATTGTCCATAAAATATCCTCGCGAACCTTAAGTATTTTCAATCCTGCCTTCAACTCCAAATTAACAATTCCTGTTATTGGCTCACGACAACATTGCACCTGGGTTGAGTCAATAAAATTAGGAATACATTCCTTACGGGGGCAACCACGCCTAGTACTATACAAGATTCCTTTTTTAAATTCACAAGTTAAGACAACCTCACCCTTGCTTTCTTTTATACCTTGTCCATTTGTTTGGACATTCGATCCATTAATTTTTACTGCAACCAAATCTCCGTTTGGAACATTCAATAAAGACTGTGTCTCAGGAAGTAGATCGGTGACCACTTCTTGGCTGCAAACTGATTTTGAATCTGTTGAACTAATAATTCCTTCTTTCTTTGAAGGTTCTCGAAGTTTCGCAGGATTGCGAATCATTTGCGAGTTTTCTATTAATACTTCATAATCAGAGGAACAGATTAACATGTCGTTAACCAAATTTTTAGAGACAGGCACAACACCGTGCCTAAAGTCATTCAATTCCATGTTGGAATCTTTTACTTCACCCATTTCATGCTCCCCAAATGCAGACGTTATTTGAATTGACCCTCTATTATTAATGCTTTGTCCTTCGACAACATCTGGTCTTACCACGGGCATCTGGGCACCTGTGTCTATGACAGCATTCACCATTTCTTGCTCACCCTTGACCTTGACGTAAACAACCCTTAAATCGTCCATTCCCTTTTCTTCCTTGATAGGAGTAGTTACTGGTATCGTAGCTTCAGCCATCAACACAGCAGGAGACGTTTCCCTCACATGTTCCTCGGCCCTCCCGATACTAATTCGGTAATTTGAAGATGTCTTCTTACGATCTTCTGCACAACTCGTCCGCTTGACATTCGACCGAATACTTTCGATCTCTAACCGCAGTTCATTCAATTCTGATTCCCAGCGCAGCTGCTGGATTGCGTGCTGCCTGGCGATTTTTTCCTCCTCGATTGCGAGCTGCCTGGCGATTTTTTCCTCACTTTCCCTTTCAAAGCGTTCCTCTAAAATAACAGATAACTGATCTCTAACGAACTCTTCTTCGTAATCTTTGCTACCGATTATGATATTCCTTAGCTCTATATTCGTCATTTTATCTGATACCTTTTGACCTAACTCCTCAGCCAACAAAAACTAAATCCTGCTTTTTAGCTTTCTCCAAAAATGCCATTTGAAAATTTTCTTTTTCCAATATACCGCAACTAAACAAATAATCAAATGAAATAACACCCAGAAGGGATTGCCAAAAATTAAACACCACAAATATATCTTTGTTTAAAACACACAACAATAAGCATCCGCTACACTAACACAACACTCAATGAATTAGAGGAATTCCAGAATAATGTATTATATATTTCTCTGCAATATACCAAGTGTACTTAAATAACTAATAAATAAAACTTAATATATTACTGATACACAATAATCACTTAAAATATTACTGATACACAAGAATCACTTAAAATATTACCGATATACAATAATCACCTAAAATATTACTGACACACAATAATCACTTAAAATATTATTGACACACAATAATCTCCTAACCTATTTCTGATATACACAATATAATCACTTAAAATATAACCGACATGCACCACTTAATCTATTCCTGGCTGGAATAATAGAACACTACAAAATATATATTTGGTAGTTTTTCTCCAATTTAAACTGATAATATTTTTTTCACATTAATCGAAAATACTATGCGTACATAAGCACAAAATAATTTCATTGACATGAGATAAGTATTATTCTTTAGCATTAATTTTCAATAAACTCAATTGCTATTAACTGACGTGAACTTATTATTGTGCATTACAAAAATAAATAAATACAATAAAGAAAAAAAAAAAAACATACAATCTTTCCTTAATTTATAGAACTGATGTTCTAAAACACTTTCCATTTAAATGGAACAATAATAAAAAAATATATATACTGATGTATATAATAATTCCCAATTGAACTGGCGTTCAAAAATTTTATAACTGCATGTGGATATGCAATAAAATAATATACTGAGAGAATTAATGATTTTGAAGTTTTCCTTAATTCATAGAACTGATGTTCTAAAACTTACTTTCCATTGATATGGAACAAGAAATAATAAAAAATATACTGATATATAATAACTGAAATTTGAACTGGCGTTCAAAATTTTATAAATAACTGCATGGATATGCAATAAAATAATATACTGAGAGAATTAATGATTTTGAAGCTTCTTAATTTTTTAGAACGGATGTTCTAAAACTTACTTTCCATTGATATGGAACAAGAATAATAAAATATATATACTGATGTATATAATTAATTCAAAATTGAACTGGCGTTCAACAAGTTACAACTGCATGGATATGCAGAGCAAAAAAAAAACGTACACTGACGTATACAAAAAATAAAATCAAAATTCTCTCTTAATAAATGGATATTAAACAGTATAATTTTATAAATTTCTCTCGTCTTACATTACAGGAGTTGCAAGCAAAAACTCTTACCTGATTCATTTCCACGCGGGAATCCAGAAAACTCGAAATTTCTGGAACGTTCTTCCTGTGGGGTTTTCCACTAAGACTCGATCATTAACGGCTGCGCCAGTAAAGTTTGATTCTAATCAATGGGCACGGAAACAAATTAAAAAAACCTGGCATTTAAATTTTAAAAATTAAGGTTTATTAAAAAAAAAAACATTTAAAGAAAACAGTTATTATACAGTTAGCAACACTCGGACATGACTTCACTCCGTCGTACCCAAAGACCGAATCCCTGCCACTTGCCATTCCACATTCCAAGGGGGAGGGAAACTACCCATTCCCCTTAGCTGGTGTCAATGGGCCTTCCCACTCCTACATAATCCTACAGAGAAATTCAAAGTGTACTCATCACTCAAGGTTTTATTTGAAAATATCCTAGAGCCAGTGCTAGCATCGAAGCAAATATCCTGGAGCGACGTTCCTGATTCTCCTAATTTTGAAGCGAAATTTGCTTATTTTCATGTGTTAAGCGACAACGAAATAATATTTCATTTGCATTGTATTTAAAGTATGTTTTTTTTTAAATGAGCTTTTGTAATGATATATTGTGTAGATGCCTGATTAAATGTAACAAAAAGTGAATTGTAATTCAAAAGGAAAACAATAAAAAATATTAGAAATGTTAAAAAATGTCTGTTTTATTTCCCTTTATTTTACAAGTATAAGAGTTGTATATATGTTCTAAAATATATTTTTCAATTTTTGACTCATAAATTAAACACATTTTCTCTTATTACAAATGTTTATACATATGGCGACGCTAGCAATACTTCTGAAAAAATAATTTTAATCACTCTCACCACATTTAAAAGAAGTTTTAAGCGGGTAGAGAAATTAATTTTTTCACATCCTTATTCGGATTGCTGTTTCAAAAAGAGCCTTGAACTGTAAGTTTATCCTCGAGAGAGTATTACAACTTTTCTACCACTTATACTCGTCATTCTTAACTCCTATTTACATATTCACAATTGGATTGTTTCTTCGCTAGCTTAATAGTTGCACTTTGCATCTCTTCAAAAACAGTCTTGAAAAGCAAAGAGCCTTGGAAGATATTATGACTTCTTATCTACTACTTAACCCTCTTGACTATATCTCCATTAAATGGGCTGATTATTAAAATTTTAACCTTCAAAGTTAATGACTTCAATCAACTCCTACATAATAATCTAAATAATTTACATCTTATCGAGTTCAAAACCATTTATAGAAATTACTCTTAACAAATAACCTTCAGAATGTTGGATTTAAATACTCAGGAAGAAACATTCACACTCACACACATCGAGGGAGATTATTAGCCTGTGTGAAGAAAGCCTAGAGGTAAGAAATACTCAGCACAATTTTATCTCATGCACTGTTTTAAGTTAGATGATGTGTAAAAGATATTTATATATTGTTAAAAATTTTCTTTTTAGGACTTAGTTGGCAGAGCTCTGACTTATTTAAAACTCCTTTTCACCAATGTCTTTATCAAGTAAGATATTTAATATAAATACATTCTATATTCATAAATTTACATAAAGCAAATAATTACTAATTAAAGTATAGGTAAAATATTTTTTTTTTCTCTTTTTATTTATAGTTCTCGAAGGTGCTTCTAAAAAGAGGAAGATTGATATTTCCGAAAAGGAAAAGAGTAAGTCCTAGCTGTTAAATAAATATTCATAATATTTGGATAAAGTTAAAATAAATGTATCAACATTAACTAAATTTAATATATTTTACATTCTTAATTTACAAATTAAGTCTTTATTTTTAAGACAACTACTTAAAAATGCCTTTGTCTATTTTAGTTTAACAAATTATAACTCATAAAATAAAATAACTAGTAAAAACACTGATTAAAAGGAACCTAAAAAATTAAATCTATAATTAAAACAATAGTATTTCATTTTCTCTGATATCTACTTTATTTATTTTAACTTGTCTTCCAGATTCTGTAAAACATAAAACAATAAACAAAAGATTGACCCGATCCGAAAGTGAATCCGATGTTGGTAAGTAAACCTTATATTTGAATCGCTTTTTTAATATCCTTAGAAGATGTATTTTTACATTAAATTTTAAATTATATTTTAAAACTAAGTAACATTTTTAATATGCTATTTTTTCCTCTCTAATGTACTAAGAATTTTTTGGAACGTTTTAAAATATTCAGTGTAAGTTAATATAGATTCCTAAAAGTTGTTTTAAAAAATGTATACAAGGATAGTCAAATCTTTCATATGAAATTTTATATTTTGAATTATCTTTATTTTCAGAATCAATAAATGATGAAGATGAGAGGAACAGCCTCTTCGGAAAAAAATAGAAAGCCTTGGAGCCTTCCAACAAGCTCACCTGGAGCAATAGAAAGCCCTGGGGCTTTGAACCAACATGAGAAATATGATGTAGTTATAACAGATGATTTAAGACTGGCAGAAGAGATACCTCCGCTCTCTGTGTACGTAGGTGCAGGATTTGCGGTAGAAATTAAGACTTTTCGTAAGTCATTTTACTTAAGTTTTTCCAAAAAAAATAGACTCTCCCAGGAAAAAAATTATTAATATACCATTAAGTCAATTGAAAAATGTCATTCAAGGACTAAATATTATTGATAAGCATGTAAAAAAATATTCAAAGTAATATTTATGAGGAATTTTATTGATATTATCTTCATATATATATAAGTGTGTGAAGTAGTTTATATATTATTTCTATATATATGTGTATGTGCTACTGATTTACTAAAGGACTAAACGTTATTCGTAAAAAATGATTGATTGATTTGAGTTATCTTCCTATAAATCTAAAGTAGTTTTCATATTATAAATATATATATGTGTGTGTGTGTTGCTGATTTATAAATATCTGTTTTGCATAAAATGAATTATATATATATATATATATATATATATATATAGCTAGAAGAATTTATTTACACTTACTTTGTTCTAGTTTTATTCAGTTTTTCATTTTAATTAAAATTTATACAACAAAATGTTTTACTTAAAGTCTCAAGCATTTAGAAATTTCGTTAATTCATATCGGAAAAATCTATCTGAAACTGTTGATCCTATAATTGCATTAAATGATTCAAAAGATGAAATTTGTAATATATTAAAAGAAAGGAGTGTTAGATTAAGGTTTTTATTTCTCTTCATATAACATTCGAAAAATAAAAGATGATGAATTAATTAATCATAGTTTTTATTTTAACTCAAATACAGAAAGATTGTTATCAATACATGAACTCGATGAGAAAATCAATTCCTCAATTACAAAAATTTTGAAAAAATCGAAGATTTTTTAAATTTTGGATCTGGGTGGTCGGTAAAAAGCATTGATTTTATTGAACTACATGTAGGATATTATAATGAAATAAGAGGTGGATGTAAGCAGATTAGTTTACCCTCAATTTTAAAAAATAAATATCTTTGCTCAATGTCCAGTGTGAAAATAATGTGTGCTTTCTATATTCGGTTTTGGCTGGGCTTTTCCCTCAAAAATACAATAAATCATTAGCATCAACATACAAAAAATATTTAAAATATCTATCATTTAATTTTTAACGCTACCTGTTAAAGTGAGTGATGTAGCAAAGTTTGAAAAAAGAAATCAAATTAAAATAAATGTTTTTGGTTATGAAAAGCAAGTTTTTCCTATATATAGAAGTAAACTGAATATTTATAAAGAAATAAATCTCTTACTTTATAAAAACTATTATTACCTAATAAAAAATTTTAATAAACTGCTACACACTCAACGTGGTATACATAAATTTTGTACGAATTGTTTAACAGGCTTTGCCCGTCAAAGTTCATTGGATGCTCATATGAAAAGATGTTTACATAATGAACCTCGAAAAATTACATTACCTACTAATGACCAAAAATATTTGAAATTTAACTCTTTTCAGAAAATGCTTTTTCACAAATTTTGTGTTTATGCCGACATTGAAAGTTTTACTGAAAAAGTATTTTCTGCTGAGCCCAATCATGATAAGTCATTTTCAATGCAAACTGAAATACATCGTCCTGCAGCATACTCTATCTTACTTATTGATGACAAAAAAACATAGTTTACCACAAGTTTTACACCGGTACAGATGTTATTTCACATTTAGTATTAAGTTTACAAACTATTTCCGAAGCTGTTTTAAAATATATGGAGGTAAATATTCCCATGAAAGAAAAAATGAGGTACTATCTCAGAATAAATGCCATCTATGTGGACATTTTTTTTAAAAGGATGTATTAAGGTAAGAAACCATGATCATTTTACTGGAAAACTATTAGGAAATGCTTGTCAAGGATGTAACTTAAATTATAAAGTAACTCAGTTTCTACCAGTTGTAATGCATAATTTATCAGGGTATGATTCTCATTTGATTCTAAAAGAAATTTCTAGTAACTTAGCAAAGAAAGTAAAAATTATTCCTGTAAACTCTCAAAAGTGTATGACGTTTAGTATCGATAATTTAGTATTTCTTGATAGTTTTTTATTCCTTCCATCTAAACTAAGTACACTAATAGAAAACCTAAAGCAAAGTAACTATAACTTCTCTATATTTGATTCTTTTTTTTCTTCATATACCCACAGGAAATATTTATTACGTAAAGGTGTGTTTCCATACAGTTATTTTGATTCTTTTAATACATTAAGAGAAAAAAAACTTCCTCCTAAAAATGCGTTTTTCAATAATATAACTAATGAAAATATATCAGAGGAAGACTATCAATTCGCAAAATTTATATTTTCTAAATTTAAATGTCAAAGTTTTAAAGACTATTTAAAATTATATTTGGATACAGATGTTGTGTTACTCGCAGAAGTTTTTGAAAATTTTCGGACGTTAAGTATGAACTATTTTGAGTTAGATCCTGTCCATTTCTATACTACTCCTAGTTTAACATGGAATGCTGGAATTAAGACAACGAATGTTACTTTAGAATTACTAACAGACATAAATATGTACTTAATGTTAGAATCAGGAATTCGTGGAGGAATGTGTCTAGTGTCAAAACGTTATTCTAAGGCAAATAATAAATATTTAGATAATTTTGATGAAATGTCGCCATCTAAATTCATAATATCATTAGATGTAAATAATTTGTACGGGACTGCTATGGGATTTTACAGCTTACCTGAGTCAGAATTTCGATTTTTGAATGAAGAAGAAATTGATAAATTCGATTTAATGTCTGTAACCTCTGATTCAAATACTGGTTATATATTGAAGTAGACCTTTTATATCCACCCGAGCTTCATTCAAAACATAATAGTTTTCCCATGGCTCCTCAACATGAATCAATTATATATGATATGCTTTCCCCTTATCAAAGGAAAATTTGTGAAAAACTGAATATAAAAATTAATGAAAAAAATAAGAAACTTTTAAACACATTCAATGAGAAAAAAACTATGTGGTTCATTATTTAAACTTACAATTTTATGTTACACATGGGCTAAAAATTAAAAAATTCATAAAATAATCAGATTTAAACAATCTAATTGGTTAAAATCATATATAATGTTTAATAACGATAAAAGAAAGAAGGCGACAAATAATTTTGATAAGGATTTTTTAAGCTAATGAATAACGCGTTTTTTGGACGTACTTGCATGAACATCAGAAAACATGGTAATATAAAAGTAGCGCTAAATAAGAAACAATGTAAAAAATATTTAGCAGATTGCAACTTAGAAAGTTTTTCAATTATAAATGAGCATTGTGCATTATTTAAACTTTTAAAATCAAATCTTTATTTAAATCAACCAATATATGTAGGTTTTTCAGTGCTAGAGTTAAGTAAGTTATATATGTTTAAAATATATTATGATATTTTGAAACCTGTTTACAAAGAAAATGTTAACTTATTATACACAGATACGGATTCTCTAACTTTAGAAATATGGACTGAAGATGTTTACCATGATTTAGCAAATAAATTTGAAAACTTAGTAGATTTTTCCAACTATAATGTATCTCATCAATATTATTCGAAAAAACATCAATCCTTATTAGGATACTTAAAGGATGAAACCAAGGGAATTCCTATCAAGGAATTTTGTGCACTTCGACCAAAGATGTATTCTTATATCTTTGGAAAAGAAAATAAGAAAACTGCGAAGGGAACAAAGAAAAGTGTTGTGCAAAATATTTTACACCATGACATGTATTTAAATGTATTAAAAACGATCACTCGATAAAAAATGAACAATCAACCATAATTTCTAAAAATCACATTATATCAACAGTAAAACAAAACAAAATAAGTCTAAGTAGCTTCTACGATAAAATGTATTTGCTAGACAAAATTGAATGTTTAGCGTACGGAAATGTTTCCATTGAAATGTAAATGTAATATACATTTCAAAATGCTTGTATCGTTTTTGTCCATTATATTTATAACAATATATATATTGTAATAATTTAGTTAATAAAATAAAAAAATAGTTTATATATACTATGCGTGTCTGTGTTATTTGTTTCATGTCAGTTTGATTTTACACACACAAAACTAATATTGAGTGAATAATTTTTTTTACAAAATATATTATGCAATTAAGAAAATAAAATACCGTTATATAAGTAATTACATTAAATTCTTTTAAGAATAAAGTTCTGACTTTGCTTAAAATTAGTTGAAATACAACAAATCATTTTTTTTTAAAATACAAAATAAGATTTTTAATAATTTGTTTTTAGAGGAGTTATTGTTTAAACAAAAAGCACCACCTATTGAAGGCATCAAAAGCTTGTAATACCAATATGTTATAATATTTTTGAAACAAAATTCTGACATAACTTAAAATTAATTCGAATGCAACATATTCTTTTTTTTAAAAATACAAAATAAGAATTTTAATAATTTGTTTTTAGAGAAGTTATTGTCTAAACAAAGCACATTCTGTTGAAGGTATTCGAAAACATTTTTTAAAGTTAGTTTGAAATCAATTGATTCTTTAATCCAGCTACTAACAAACAATTTTTCGATAGGTGTTTAGTCCAGATACCAACAGTATATAGTTTGAAATCAATTGATTTTTTAATCCAGCTACTAGCAAAAAATTTTTCGATAGGTGTTTAGTCCAGATACCAACAATATATACTACTCTCGTCTTTATCTTTCTCTCCTCTTTTCATGCATTGTCACCCACTTCAGAGCCGTGGTCCGAATTTCAAGTCTCTAGATCAGTGCTCCCCAACCTTTTGATCGTTGCGGACCGGTCAATGCTTGATAATTTTGCCGTGGCCCACTGAGGGTGGTATGTTTTAGATTGTTTTGATATAACAATTTTAATTTAGTTATTTAAATATGCCTTCAGAATAAAATAGTGATTTCCGTTGAAAGTTGCGCAAATCCGAGAGAAATGCTCCATTTTAAATAAAATGGCAATAGTTAACGATCTTTAATCGACCCGACACCATTTGATCCACGGACCGAGAAGTTATTTTAAAATCAATTACAAAGTTGCACCCGGACACAGACAAGAAAGCGAGTCAATAAAAACATGGTAATTAATTATTTTATTTCTTTAAATGATTTCTTAATCAAATAATATATGACTAACTGATAATTAATATTTAGAATACATAAAAAATATTTTTTTTCTTTTTCATATTTTGCTTAAATACAACGAGCTGCCTTGCGTTAGTTGCAAAACTTCACTCAAAGAATTACTATTGCGGTTAGCTCCAATCAACTTTAATTTGTCATTTCTAAATTCAAATTTCTTCACATTCAAATTGAGCACGGTTACAATACATCAAGCAGTTAATAATAAACAATAACGAGAGGTATTTTACACCAAGTCTTGACCCCAAATGCATTTACTTAGTTGTGCCTTCTCCTTGTTAGATCAACAAAGAAAAATTTTATTTTAGCTACACTTTATGAAAGTTAAAATTAATATATAAATATGTATATACATATGACAGAATCACAACATTAAGTGGTATTTAATTTTTATTAATTATCTTTAAAGCATCGTATTGTCATCCAAAACAGTCGTGTATATAAAATTTCAGTTCAACTAGATGTCTTAAAACGTGAGAATTTTTTTTTTTGTGAAGTTTTGACCCAAGTCGCTAAAAATGAAACCAACGTGGCTGTATATATATATATCTGTATTCTTTAAATAATTAGTTTCAGTCAATTAATTTTAATTAAATTTATTATTTGGACAGGAGAAAGCTGTGTCCAAGGTGTTTTTGCTCACACTCGAGCATATACACTGTGGTAAACGTATTTCAATTGAGTATTTAACGAAGTTTCACAGCAACAAAGCAGAATTTTTGCGCCGTTTCATATCCATGGATCCATCACTTCACACCCGATACAAAAGAAAAATCAAAACAATAGGCTTAAAAGGGAGAACAGGCTCCAAAGAAGGCGAAGACCGTTCAATCTGCAAGCAAGGTCATGGCGTCGGGGTTTTGGTATGCGCGTGGGATAATTTTCATTAACTATCCAGAAAAAGGTAAAACTATCAACGGCGAATATTGCGCGGACTTATTGCAATGTTTGAACGAAGAAATTAAGCAAAGGCGGCCGCATTTTGCTAAGAAGTGTTCTTTCATCAAGACTATACACCTGCTCACAAATCCATTATTGAAATGGCCAAAATTAATGAATTAAGGTTTGAATTGCTACCTCGTGCACCATATTCAGCCCCCTTGAATTATTTTCAATTCCCAAACTTGAAAAAAAATGGCTCAGTGGTCAAAGATTTTCCAATGATAAAGTGATCTCGGCAGTTAATGACTATTTTAAGGAGCATGACAGTTATTATAAAAAGGGTATCGAACTAATTGAACATCGCCGGGAAAAGTGTATAGAGCTGAAAGATTATGTTGAAAAATAAATACATTTTTTTCCAAAATTTTTGTTTTCTTTGTTGGGTTGGGTACTTATGGAACCACACTCGTTTAAGTACAATTGCATTACATTTCTTTTATTTAATGATCCGCAAAGCTTATGACCTTTTGCCAAATGTCAGGAAGCCATTGGCAAGATGCAATCGACGGAGCACCCTGTTACACAGCGTATAGATGAAACCTCATGAAATTGGTGGCCTCCGAGAGGTTCCTTCAACTTCGGAAATAGATCGAAGTCTTAAGGATTCATGTCAGGTGAGTAGGGAATGTGTCTCAAGGTTTCCTACTGCCATCATCGCAATAAGAGATTGACACTGTTTGCGACATGACAATGAGCATTGACATGCAAAACGATTGGAAGACTGTTTTGCAATAAACATGGACGTTTGCACCACATAGCCAAACTCAGATGGTGCAGTAGAAAGCGGCAAAAGCAGTCTGCATTTACCGTCATGAAGGCACAGCATCTGTAAGAATCATACCCTCCCAGTCATATGCCATAATCAACGCAGTCTGCGACCGACTGAATTCCTGTCGAAATCTCTGAACGAGCCAAACCTCATTGACACCATTATTTTAATTGACTCAATTCAGATTCATGTCCACTTCTCTTCCAGTGGATGCTAGCTTGTGTATATCATTGCCGTTTCTGTACTTCAGCGAGTGGATGTGGAACCCAGCAGAGAGCAATTATTCCCATGTTCAAGCATTTCTTTATTATGTGTCATACCGTTTGATGACTCAGACTAACCTTTAAGGATAATTCGCAGATAGTCCATGAAAAGAGGACTGCTCAGGATGTCAATGAGGATTCAGGAATCTTGAGGAACAGAGGTGCAAATCTGCAGTCTCAATCTGACCAGAACAAAACGCTTTAACCCATCGCCCAATACAGTAATGCATTTTAGCCACTGGCTACCAATAGCCCTTGATAACATTCTGCTGTATTTTTGCCTTGGGCAACAACGATTTTAAGCCACGACCATTTATTTTTTAAAACATGCTTCAGAGTGATGTAAACTAAACTCTTCACTTTAACGTCTCATAACAATTACCCTTCCAACTAGGTCAATTGTTTTTTTGTATTCTACACATTGACACCACCACCACCTCACCCATATCTTATTTGCATGTGCCCGCTCTTCTGCGAGTTTCTAGGTTAAGTTGCTACTATTTAATGTTACACACTTGTATAAAGGGAAACAATTTTTAGAGTAGGAAAAATTATTTTTTAAATAATTCAGAGACAGAAGAACTGCAACCTTCTATGCAAAGAACCTGATGCAAGCCTCGGATTGCCAGCCCCTTCACTATGTTAATAAATTCATTGTCAAAATTTACTACTTTTCAATTACCAGCACCAAAACCAATTTCATTTTATGACATTTATAAAAACTGAAAGAAGCTTGTTTGGCAACCCTGCCAGCTAATTTATTTTCCTCAAGCAACTAGTTTAAAATAAATATGATGCCTACAGTTTAACTGTATTATAATTCACCAAAATCAAATTCTTAAAATACAATTTCTTTTTCATATTTGTGTTGAAATGTTATAAGGCTATTCGAAAATGAATTTTTTACAGCAATATATTGGTAAAATGCAATGAAAGTGAAATATGTATTACACACATATTCAAATACAGCAATTATGATATTTTCAACACACTTAAACGATGTTAAAAACATTTTATTACACTATACATACAAACAGTTCTTTTATCAAGATAAGTACTTTATTTACGTTGATGTTTCTTTTTATTTCCTCGGTATAATCTATTTCTCACATCTTTATTTTTCCAAATATTTTTCTTCTTTTGCTTCCGTTCCCTCCGTTCATCTGCATTGCCTTGTTTCCTGTAAAGTGATAAAATTATAATGAATTACAATTGAAATACTAATAAGTCCCCAGTTAAAAGAAACTATGAATATCTATGTGGTATTTAACCTCTTAGTGTACATTAATTTTAAAAACTGGCACAAAAGAAATAATTTTTTTTTTAAATTTAAGAAAACATTTTAGAGCCTTGTTTTGACTGAGGGGGGGTACAAATTCAATTAAAATTTTAATTTTGATTCATTTTACAGATAAGAGCCTAATATCGAAATCTTGCAGGTAAATCAACTTTTGTTATCTTTCTTTTCAAATAGTTATTTCAAAAAAAAAAAAAAAAAGGGGAGGGGAACATTTTTATAAGTAAAAATATTTATTTATATTTTTCAACCGTATAATTATAGTATTTGTTTAACAAACTTATTCAAAATTGCCTTGTGCCCTGTATATTTGGAAGTAAGGTGCAGCACACAGTCCAACCTGCAATTATTACACAAGTAACGACCTTCTTCTATCCCTTTTAGCACAACGCAGCATCTGGAGGGGCTTCTTTTTGATGCTGGTGGGACAAGACAGGGAAAATAACATTGAGTCAGTTGTAAAATTCCAGAAGATTTTGATCTACTCAATTTTTTATGTTTGTATCATTATATGATAAATTTGTAAAAGTCTTTCTACGAATTTACTCCTGAAATCTGAAGTTTCTTTCACCTCAGTTTTTTCTATACAAAACATATAGATTCCAAATTATGATGCATACAAATTCAAAGAATATATATATTTTTTGATAATACTTATCTAAATTTACGAAATAACAGTAACGGATCACAGTCGGTCTCGTGAGTGCTGACTGAAATTACTTAATACTCCAGTACAAAATTACAGCAGCATACAGTAGGGCTCCCTCAAAATTATCTTGTGTTAAAATAGATCAGAGGTTCCCAAACTTTTTAGTCTCATAGAGCCCCTTGTCATGTTTTTCAGTTTGGTGAAGATCCCTACTTGTGCAATGTTGGAATTTTTGAAAATTTATCAACTTAAATGTGTTTATGACCACTGGTACAAAGATACTTACTTTAAAAGATTTAAATTTCTATCTGTAGTGAAGTATGGTTTTCAACTTAAGAAACACATGTTAATTTAGAATTAAACAGATACATAAAATAACTGATCGACAAACAATGTTTATGATAGGGATCAGTGGTGCAAATACGAATTTTTCAAGGGGGGATCCAGGGTCAAAAGTCCACCGTTCTCGTATTATACCCCAATTCGACACCCGACATATTCTTTTGATTTTGTCAATTCTCGGGAATAAAAAAAAGCAAAAAAATTTATTGAATAAACAATTAGCACTAATTAATGAAACTAAGTATGAATAACTACCGTAAAATCCGGCATATAACACGCACCTCCATTATTACGAAAGAATAAGAAATGTGCGTGCACAATGCTGGTATGTTTTTAAACCATTTATTTGAAGTATTATCCCAGAATTCTGTAAAATAGTATGTTTTTAGAATTAGAATCCTTTAATTTCATTAGGTATGTTGTTTCTTTCAAATAAACAGTAGTCCGATCAATGTAGAAGGCTAATTTTACTTATGTTTTTCTCATTTTATTTTTGAAACTATCATTTTTTTATTCCTGCGTATAAACATGCACCCCTAAATTTCAACCTCATTTTTTGTTAAAAGTGTGCGTTATATGCCGGATTTTACGGTAATCTTCAATTGAATTTTACGGACTATATACATAGGATTATAATCAATCCAAAAAGTCAAGGGCTATCGGGGTGGGGAATCCAGACCCAGGGACTTCCCACTTTGTGTGTGCCACTGATGGGGATGAATCTGGTGATTCAATAACAAATTTTCAACATTTGTCAGGTTTAACCCTAAATTTCCTCGGTTAGTAGTGTCCAGTCTACAACTCACACTGAAACTCTCCTCACCAGGAAAAGCAATTAAAAACTTTCTCGCAATACTCCGTAATTCGAGATACATAACAGATATGTCTTTTTAAGTCAAAATTGCTGACATCAGTTTCAAAACTTTACTTTTCTCCATTACTGCCTATTCTGATGACATGAATTCATTGTCTTTTGTGGTAATTACAAAGTAAATAAATTCTCAAACCTAGTTTCAAAATCGGAATAAAAATAATGTAAATGTTGAATGAAGGTTAAAACATCATTTTTCCAGCAAATTGTCTGTGCCAATTGAGAAAATTCACGTCCAATATTATACTCCTTTAGCTTAATTCTGGCAAGGAACACTGAAATGGTGGTCCTTGTTTTAATAAAATTTATCCTGTCACCTTGTAACTGCAAATTAACCTCATTAAATTTAGTAAATAAATCTGTTAAATAGGTAAAATCTGGTTTCCATTTGATTAAATTTTCTTTTAAAATTAAAGTCACGATCTGGTTTAATGAGAACTACTATTGCAGACCCCTAAATTATTTTTTGCTGTCGTGGACCCCTTAGGGGTCTACATAGACCACTTTGGGAATCACTGAATTAGATAAACAAGATAGGGCAATCGTTAATAAGATAATCCTGATTCATCAACCAATAATCAAAAAAGGGATGGGGATGAATCAATAGAAGGAGTATGTTATTTAAAAAAATTGTTACACATGCATAAAACTTTTAATTTAAAAAATATATATTACTGAATGAGTGATTGAGAGTTATCTTAATGTTGCACTATAAAGCAACAAATGGGCTACTGGTTACAGACCTTGGACTTTTGAACCTTGATCAAGTGATTAAGACGATATTTCAACTTGCACCCCCTCTCCAAACTACTACACCAAGCCGACGGGAGTGCTTTGAGCACAACAGATTTAACGTGCATTAGCCCTCTCTACACAGCAGGTAGAGTATAAAATAGTATATGGATGTTTTTCGTAAATGATCTCGTTAAATTTGCTTCAACACCACTGGTCTAGCTAGTCCTGAGTGGAGCCCTGTATCAAAATTCTTTGGGAGCCTTTTTTAAGAAAATAAAAATGATTGCATTCATAAAACTTATTTGGAAGCGACAAAATATTACATATCTTGGGGCCCCTGTATCATTGATAAAGCTAATACAGCTGTAGCTACCCCTCTGCTCAACACAATCCCACCATAACATTCTTCTAACACATAACCTTAAATAGGAGGGACACCTGTACATAACTAAAGAAATTTTTGAAAAAAAAAAAGATTTTACAAAATAGCGTGCGCAACGCAAAAATCAACCTTAAATTCTACACTTTTCTCTCTACTGTCTAACACATCTATGTCCCACTTTCTTAAGGAAACACAGCACTATATAACACCTTAAAATTTATATTTTAAAGACAACTTTAAATACAATAAAGATAATAAGAATTTTGTTCCCTATTTCAAAGTCAATTACTCAAATCTTCAACTACTTCCTCAACTCTGCAAACTATAGTGTTTTGACATTAAATTTATATTATTTGTATCAGAAATAACACATCTGCCGCTTAATTA
Organism: Trichonephila clavipes; assembly: GCA_019973935.1. Classification (NCBI taxonomy): domain Eukaryota; kingdom Metazoa; phylum Arthropoda; class Arachnida; order Araneae; family Nephilidae; genus Trichonephila; species Trichonephila clavipes. The sequence continues at coordinate 44,583 of BMAU01019961.1, read as the reverse complement.
TTAAATTCCCCTTCAGTAAATGGTTTTAACCAGCTTACGATTATATAACTTTTACAGCAGATGTATTGCCTTCAACAAATTTATTGAAAACACAGTTTTGTGCTTCTGAAGACTTTATTTCAATTCCAACAATTTGTCTTCATGAAGTTTTGTAACATATTGGTCATAGTCTTTTATTTGTGTCATAGTGGCTTTTAATCTATTTCTTAGCAACTAAAATACACATCAGGCATAATATTTTATTCTTGTTTTGGACACAAAAATATTGAAGCTCTTATTTTCTTGAAAATTACAATGTTAAACGCATTGAAGAATTTAATAAAATATAAAAAATAATTTTTAATGAAAGGGGTATTTCTATTATCAAAAAAAAGGTTTTCTTTTAAAACAAGAAGAGGTAACAGGTAAATATGTTGTAAATTTTAAAAAAATTGACTTCAAAAAGCAAACCCAAATTTAACCAAAAATGAAAAGACTTCAAAGGCCTGATATATATATATTTAAAGTCTTAATAGACTGCAACCAATTTAATGACAGGTAGCATGCGGCCTAAGGACCTTGTGCTCAACATGTCTGCTTTAAAGCAACACAAGGGCTATTGGCAATGAATCTCATGAATGGCACACAAGCTGGCACCGTATTCTTGAAGCTTCTATGCCACATTTAACGCACATCTTTTGCACTGCAGGGTCTTTAGCGACACCAGGACACAAATTCATAATTCAATAATCCAAGCCACAAATTCAAGACCATTAGCACTCATCTACTACTACACTAAGATACAACTATATGTATTTGGTTTTATTTTGCTTCCATACAATATTTGTTCATTACAAATGCATTAATCTTAAATAATATTAATGAGGACAGTTGAAATAAATGATTTTTTACCCCACTAACTCGGTTATTTAAGAATTATATTTGTATATTTAAGTACCACTACATATTAAACTGAACTAACACTAGAACAATCTGAAAACAAAGGAAGGCTGTTTCATCATAATTAAATTTGATCATATTTCATTCCTTTATTATAATTCACTTAATATTAATGAACTTTTGATATTTTTATTGAAGTTCTTTCCCTTTTTTAAAATAATCAAAGCCATTAAAATTCTTTTAAATAGATCTTCTAAAAAATATAAGTCAACTATTTGCTTCAAAATTTTATTGATTTATTTAAAAACTTAAGATCTGTAGCAATGAAAGCAATTTTATATAAATTAAGATATTTGAAAATAGAGCAAAAATAATAAATTAAGAGAATGAAAATTAAATTAAATACACTATATGAATCCAAATAATATTAATGCAGTCAAGATAATTCAAAGTTTAATACTTACATAGGTTTTGTAATATAGTATTGTACAGCCTATAAAAAGAAATCAAATTTATAGTAAAACAATTCACATTTTCAAATATTTAATCTTTTATTAAAAAAATTCTTAAAACATTTGAAATTTTATAAAAATATGTAAATATTTAGTTTAAATTCCAATAAGCTCTTAACACATTACAAAAATGTAATTGATATACAAGCAAAAACACAAAATGAATGCATGCAAAGTAAATTCTAAAACACTAATATAGGGGAAACCTGTGTACCTAGGACCACTTTTTTTCAATGCACAAAAACAGAGCCACTGGCCTCTTTAAAAATGGGGAAATTATATGCATTCATCATTATACTAACAACGATCCAATAGGAGTTACTAAAAATCTTAAAATAATAAATTCTGCGAAATAAAAGGAAAATCTTTTTTTTTTTTAAAATTAAATGAATTCTTATGTTTGTGTAAACAAAATAATAACCCTGAATAATAACAATAATGGTAGCAAACATTTTTTATAGCATATTGAAAGTTTCAGAACAAAATATACACTCCTCTCATTTTAATAACATCCAATTATTATAAAAGAAAAAAACCTGACTAAATCAAAATGGTTCAGATAATCAAGGCCCTTTTCTTCCTTTTATATAACTTTTTTTTAACAAAATAGTAAAAGAATATTAATTTCAATTGTACCTAGGGCCATGGCCCTAGGTACAAGACTAGGTAATTTCATACAAAATGTCTTCTGCAAAAAAACCCACATAGAGAGGGGGTTTATTTAAAATCTAATTTAGTACTTAATATTACAAACAAAATTATGTACTAGAAAAAATATTTGACTTATCTTTGTACAACAATAAAAAAAAGAGATGAACTGCAAAATTTTACTTCAGACCATGTAAACCTGTTTTTCATTTATAAATTGCCACAGCTTTCTTTTGCAAAAATTCAAAATGAATGCCAAAGTAGGAATTAGTGTTGTCATTCACCCAACTGAGTTATAAAACTTAGAACTAAATATTATTCAACTTAGGTACACAGGTCTCCCTAACACACAAAAATTTTGAAATGTTCATAACATACCTGGGCTACATCCAATTTTGGAGCCTTTTTATCTAAAGATTCAAAAATTTTCTGGTAGTTTTCTTTTTCCTCTTTCAAGTTGCCAGTATTTTCCTTAAACTATTCAAGAGTACAACCACATTAGTTCATTGCATAAAGTATCACGCACACACAATTCAGACATTTCAAATTAGGAATTATTAGCATTAAATATTATAATGATATTTCTTACTATAATTCAGAAGTTTTGCATAACATATATATATACTTCTATTTAAATATACTTCTAGTGTTGAAATACTTTAGGAGCTCAATTAAAAAAGTCAATATTTACAATGCAATACATTTCCTCACAAATCAACACTTTTCCCTTTTATTAATGATCATTTAAAAAATGTGCAATATTTAGCAAGACACAGGTCCTTCAATAAATATTATAAGTTTACAATACTACTTGTGATGCTCTCTTCAAACAGATTCATTAAATCCAAATTATAATTTATAAGGCATCCAAATCCCATTTACCATTTCAGCTTTTCTTTCTAAAATTTTATTTAACACTAGATCAACTAATACCCTTAACTTCTTGGAATAGTTGTTAATCGTGATTTTGACAGCAATAAGAAATCAAGAGTACATGTTTGAAAGTTTCATAAAAAGCTAAAATAAGTCGTTTAAAGCATTTATATATATATAATGCATGCAACATTTTTTTGTATTATAAAAAAATAAAATTTATTTTTCAGGAAAAAACATTTGTGTTGTTATTGTAACCTTTAACATATGATTTGCAATAAAAACTAGAAATATACCATTTCTGACATTTTCCACAAATGGGTTTAACATGCAAGGAACACACTTATTGAGTTTTATTTTTGCAGAATGATGGTTGATGACATATTATTCATCTTAACAGTTTTCTTTAGGTTGTTAACTAGAACTTTTTGTAACAGGATCTATTCGCAATTCAAACAAATCCTCCACAGAAAATACTTTTGTTGTGAAGTTACATGATTATAAAATCTTTTTCTATAAAGTAACTGCGATTTATGTTCAAGGGACATGGTACGATTTACGCAAAAATTTTTAATTTGAGGATTTTCAAAAATTTTGTGGCGGCCTCCTATGTGTGTATACTATATAAAACAGATTTTGTGCTCAAAATTTCACAAAAAGCGAGCCATTTAATTTTAAGAAAAAAATTTAAAATTTGTGAAGTGATTTTAAAATGCTACTCCTCCCCTACAAAAATTGACATACACGCATAAAATTTGATTTACAAGCATGTCACACTATGTATGACAAAAGTTGGCATGGGTTTTGCGATAACACGAATGGTATTCGTTCGATACTTCTTTTCATGAATGCTTATTCAAAATTCCTTGAAAATTGTATAAAATTCTGAGTTCAATTATTTTTTAAAAAACAAGTATTGCTTTGTTACATGCAAGTATTGCTTTGTTACTTGCCATATTAGCAATAAGTAAAAAATAGTTCAAAGGATTAGGCGCAATAGAAAAAAAGGCTTAGCATTTTAAATGAAGACAAATTAGTTATTTTATCTTCCTGAGATAAGGTCAGTTTAAAATTTTGATTTGCCATAGGGATGTGAATAAAAACAAATGTAAAAGATATCACAATTCTGCATTTTTTATGTTTAGAGCTTTCAAATTTTGTGAGGTTATACAAAAGGATATAAAGAATAATTTAGGCTAAAAAAAAATTAGATTTGATTTTTTGACCAATTTTTGTCAATTGAATCGTACTGTGTCCCCTCAATATGGGACAATATTTAAAGTTAAGTGAAGAGGGAAACTGCAGATGGTGATTGGTGTCATACCAAGGCTTTTGGCGACATGCATCGCTCCCCTACACGACGAGTCTTCAGAGGTAATGGGCTCAAACTCATGACACCTCAGCCTTGAGTCTACTACCTTGACCACTAGGCTACAACAGCCTCATTGTCATATAGAGAATAAAAAGTTAAAAGAAGCTAATATTGGAATTGCTGTAGTTCAAGACCAAGCATTATTGTAGAGCAGTGGTCTGTAAACTGTGTTCCACGAGTCCCGATAAAAAAGTATCGAGAAAAAATAAATACGTATACAAATGGATTCAAGATCTCTATGAAGTTTGCATAGTTATAAGCATCTATTTATTAGAACTGAAAATTTTACTTTTATATAATTTTATTTTGTAACACTTATTGTTTACTATCTCGGGTTATACGAGTTAATATTATACTCGTTAGCACAATGTCTTGCAAAACTCAATAGTTTTCAAATGGAAAATGCACCTTTTTACATTTGTGGAAAAAAAACACCTACAATGGAGAAGAAACAACTTATCAAAACATAACAGATTCGATGTTAAAATCTAAATTTAAGCAAGAAGAGCTTCTAAAATTTAGGTTGCAAATTCATGCCAATTACATAGGATTTCTCACACAGCTATAAACATTTTAATGCCATTTAGAACATTGTGTTTAAAAATATATTTTTCAATGTAAGTGGCTACAAAAACAAAGTATTAAAACAAATTAAACTCAGAATATGTAATTTGATTGCATTTAATCTCATTAGACCTAGACTTCGACAGTTTGTGTAAAAAATACTAGCATATATCCCAGTTACAAAATATAATGCATGGGTAAGAGACACTTGAATCAAATTATTATTAATGAGTAAATTAGATTAAAAATATTAGTTTAGAATTTTTTAATAATAAATGCAATACTTTTTTAATAGCCTTTACATTAAGTGCCTATAACATGTTGATATGCTTTAAATATTACTTTGAGATATATTCTTCAAAGTATGTGGATGGAATGGGATTCTACAAAAACACTTTCTAGTTCTAGGGGTACCACGGAAGCACCTTCAAGTTCTAGGGATCCAGTGAGTTGAAAAAGTTTGAAGACCACTATTGTAGAATATCATCTGTAGGTAAGTAACGATTTAGATTTTAGACATTTAAATAACTATTTAAGCTGAAGTGCTCCCATAACTTACGTTGAATTCAGAAAATGATTAGAAAAATGAATACAAAGTGTACATTTTAAGAAAATGTCTCATCCTTTAGTGGGTGACTGACACAAGATTTTGATAAGCATTTGGGAACTATCTTTGCATATTGGTAGAAATTATATCTGTTTTAGATGCCTTTTACCAATAATACAATTTTTAATGTGTTTTGCACAATAATAGCTGTTTGTTGACTGTTACATTCATACAATATAAAAAAACAGAACTTTCCACAAAAGATGACCACAACTTGAAACGAATTGTAAATTTGTCCTTTTTAAGCCAAACAGATTTATAATTACATTGCAGGAACCACTGAATTTCTTTGAAATAGTTTCACAACATTATTCAGATGAATATTGGATGATCCTACTTTTTTTTATGAAAAGTTATTAAGTCTAATAAATAGTACAGTGCCCCATGAAACTGATTACTTATTCTTTTAATATCTTTTAAGATGGATTCATAAAACAGCAAACATCAAGATGAGTCTTCATTTCCTTTACTATTTTTCTTGGCATACCAAATAAATACTATTTTTTTCTTCAACCGATTTCTTATACGGCATCTATCCTAGACATAACCCTTTCCTCAAAAATTTGCTATTAAGTTCTATTCAGAGCATGAAGGTTGGCAAAAGAGCCTAAACATTTGTTGAGTGAAATTATCATCTATTTCTTCTAAGGAATTCAAGTTTTATACAGGAATTTCACTTTCAGAAAGAATCACTATTTCCATCATCAGAGTAACTCCAGTTGATAAAGTGCTAAACACTCATCAATGTTCTATTGTATGAATAAAGCATTGAAAAAATAGTTGTCAAGCAACATGCAATTATCAATCTTGAAACAGTGTTACTGACTCACCTATAATGCTACTAAAACAAGAACACCCACAAATGAAATAAAAAGTAGTACTTTTATAACAGATGAGAGAGAGATGTACTTAAAAATTTTAAAGTAATTTCACATAATTTATGAATGTTTAAAAAATTCTTCCCTATTAGTCCTTAGTACAGTAAAAATCCTTTCAAAACTACATAACTAATTTAATAAGATACTGCATCATAATAAATGTTAAAATATTTATTTGAAAATTATTACATTAACCATCTTTATTGATCACTTTAGAATTTTCATTAATAATTAGAAAAAGGGAAAGAAACCTAAGTTGCTAAAATTATTCATCTATTTTATATATTTAATTTAATTATAACAATTTACATCACTCAATCACACAAAGTGATTTAATATTAAAACAATGAATTAATAAACTATAGAAAAAAGTAGACATCTATTACACAGTTTGAACACTTTAAAATAAAATTATCCAAAATATTATCTTTTCAGGCTTACCGTAAAATCTGGCGTATAACGCGCACTTTTAACACCAAAATAAGATGGAAATATATGCCAGATATAAAAATGAGAACCTTAAAAAATAAAATAAGCAAAAAAAATGGGACTTCTACCTATTTCGAAATACTGTTTATTTAAAGAAATTACATTCTTAATGAACTTAAAAGGTTTTTGTTCTAAAAGTATACTACTTTTGCAAAGTTTAGGAAAATACCTCAAATAAATCGCTTCAAAACATAACAGCACTGCATATGTATATGTCAGGTTTCTCGTAAAAAAAAAAGGGTTGAGCGTTATGCAGCGAATGTACTTCAAAGTTAAAAATTGCAGCTTCAAAGTATGGGTTTGCCGGAATTATCGGTTTTAATAACCGGATTTATCGGTTGTTTGCCACAACTATGTGGCAGCAGAGTTGCGCAGGGAAGATAAACAACCTGAATAATTATTATGTATGCCATCAAAAAATTCCTTATTGATCAGCAATTGCTCAATAGTGCAGTTGAGAATTCATTTAAAAAAACCTTCCAAACATTCTAGACACAACGTTTCAAAAAACAACACTTACGAGCCGATACTACATGCCCTCATAGACCTAAAAACTCACTAGTAATAGTGAATATCCATGTATCGCGAACGAGATCAAGATATTAAAGAAGGAATCTCAAATATAACATCCCGTTTATATATCTATTGTTCCGGAAGTCACCAATGACTTCCGATCAAGTGATCAAATGTGACAGAAACATGTGACCGCCACTCAATTAGGAATGATCGCTAATCAACCATTCAGCGACGAATATCTAAAAGGGGATGAGACTATTTACCTTTTTGATTAACAATGGTAAGTTATTCACAAGGTTCACAAGTACAGAGTTATTTTTATTAGTTTCCTTTTAAAAAAAAGGATAGAAGCCAAGAAAGATAGATTTTTAAAATTTCATATATAAAATCATTTATTACATAATAGTTGCAACTTGAATTCAAGACCCGGTAAAATCCTAGGAGGACCCACTGCTGTTTTTGGTGCCAAAAATTTTTCGCCAAAAAGCGCCAAATTTAAGGTTTTCAAAAAGGCGTCAATGACGAAAAACTCTTGGGAAGCGCATGCGTCAGCGGGGGATGAAATGGGCGTTTCGCAAAGATGAAAACGAATAAATACATTAAATTAATCATTATATAAAGAAAAAAATGGAGAAAGCAATGAAATTCATTTTAAAAAAGCATTCTAAAACTAGTGTGTACAACATGATTTACATTTTTAAAAAAGGACGAAAGAGACGTTTCGCAAATATAAAATCGAAGAAATACATGAAATCAATCATTTTAAAAAATTTTAAAAGGCACTTACCTTACGCTTGCATTTCGTCATGTTCCGTTGGTGGATACACCCTTGCGATGGATGCAAGGAATTCATGAAAATTGTCATCCACCAACTTGTGACCTATTCTTATTAACTTTCAAGTGATTCACCACGAACGCATTCATGCTCTTGCCAAACCAATATCTCGTCAAACGCAAGATAATTATTATAGCAAGTTTGCTTTCGCTAAACCAAGTGCCCTTTCTCACACTCCGAACAACGTCGTGGAGATTATCTTTCGACTGGTTGCGGCAACGCCATTCGTAGCCGTCAACCGTTCCCTTTCATTCTTGCAAACGCATATTTTTTTAAAACCTCTGACATTCATAACAAGAAGCAATTAAATTAGCTTTCATACACCATTCTAATGTCTCTTTCTTCCCCTTTGTGCCCAGGAGCACAAAGAAACCTGTCGTAGCCTCACTTTCAATTAATTTCCTTTCACACGCCATTCTTAACAACCGGTGGAGAGCAAACCTTCTCAAACGGAAAAAAAAAAAAAAAAAGGAAAAGGCGAAAAACGTTGTACTTTTTTAGGGTTGCCATTTTTTCGGTGATTTGAAAATCTAAATTTTTGGATGAAATGGAAGGGTTACCATATTGTAACCTTTATCGCTTAAAATTTGGCGACCAAAAGTGGGTCCTCCTAGGATTCAACCTCAAGACCCATATAGAATGCCTATTTTAGAACAACAACAACAACAAAAAAACCAATTTGAAGCATGCTTTCTACAAAACATTCCAGGAATGAATAGTATACATATAAAAACAATTACAAATTTTTTAATTCCAAACAAAAAGCTTAACCAGTGGAATGCTTCAGTAGATTGATTTACCTTTCGTTTTTTCATTGAATTCTTAGGAGGTTTTTCTTTTGGTAATTTGTCAGCAAAACGACCAAGTGATGCAGTGCTGGTTTTAGCTGCTTTTAAAGATCGAGCCAACTGAAAAAAAAACAAAAGAATTACAAAAGTTACTAGTAGTCTAAAAAAATTTAATCAATTCAAAAACAACTATAACTTAAATATTTAAACAGATTATTTTTTAAAATTTTCATCAAACTTTTCCCCAGGTTTAATTTTTAAAAGTACCGTATTTACTCAAATCTCAGCCGTACCCACAATTGTCTACACGTTTTAAAGAACTTTTTTTAAAAAAAATGTGTAAAGGTTTCATCCATACCACGATACTTAAGAAATTAAAAAAAAAAACTTTAATGAGAAATAATACATGTTCATAATTTATGTGACCAGTATTAAAAACTTTCAAATACATACATGGACCTATAATTACTCTGTTAGTATCCTTTCAAAAATGATCGATCACTCTCATTTGTCACAGCTGACTGCAGAATTGGTGCTAGCGTTGCAATTTTCCCACACGGTGTCATCTTCCATACCATCCAATGCATTTGTTATACAACATTTTTTTAAAATAATGTGTTATCGAAGAATGTAAAAGAATTATTAAAGACTGATGAACATTTACAAGCAAAAATTATACCATTTTTCTTACACCATCAACATGCATTTGTTTCCATTTTTTACTGCACATAAAATTGCCTCCCTTTTTATACGTCTCATAGTGAACACATCTTGATGCTATTACCAATATATTTGATGTTTAGGATAGACTGAATTATATATATATACATATATACTGAGATAAACTGCGGAATGGTATAAGTCATTGGTGTAAGTGACCAGAATGGATAGTTACATTTTTCCTTTTGAAAGAGAATGAAACTCAATTTCTTCCATCCAACAAATGTTTTGCCTTTGATTCTAAACTGCACCCGATTTTCAGTAGTATTAACACTGGAAAAATGATATGATTTAGATTCAAGTAAATATGATACTTAAAAAAAAAAAAAAAAAAAAGAATATATTGCTGAAGATATTTGATTGCTTGAAGAGAGAAAATTACATGTAGTTTTCTGCTTTTGTACATCTAAGTAAAAAAAATCTTTCCTCATATAAAAAATATTTAAGAGTCAAAAAATTTTTTTTTTATTTTTACTGGAGAAATACTTACATTTTATACTGTTTATGTTAAGAAATATCTTTAAATTATGTAAAATTAATCTATACATATAAATAAAAATGAAGTGTCTGTTTGTAATTTGAAATTTAAATGCATTTACTAAAAAGCTGTTAAAGTATATACGGTGCTTACATGAAAAAATAAATTTTTAAAATTTTTGTGTCTGTTTGTTCCGGCTAATTTCTGAAACGGCTGGATCAATTTTGACAAAACTTTCACTGGCAGATAGCTAATGTTATAAGGAATAACTTAGGCTATTGTTACTTTAGAAAAAAAAAAAATTAGGATTCCGAGAAAATAAAATTAAAAAACCAATGAAATAGTGAGCAATATCCGATTCAAATAGGGATTATTTTTATTTAATAGGAATTATTTTATTTCTCGAGCCTTCTGTCTCAACGATTGCTAGCAGTTATATCAAACTTTTTTCTTTCATTAGGTTGCTGCCATTCGTGACATTTCCCGTTCATGTCTTGATCCTAATGATTTTACAGTCCTTAACTGCATTGTCAAAGGTCATCCGTCCCTTACACCCCCTTCTTTGCGGCTTCGTTTGTGTTCGCGTTTCACCCTACTTTCTACTTAGACCTATTTTGATCCTAAAGATTTTAGTCCTCACCCCATCGACAGTGTCAAAGGTCATGCGTCCCTTTCACCCCTTGCTCAACAAAAAAGCAAAGAAAAAAATAAAACAAAAAAGAAACAGATTCTCTCACAAAGTAGAAGAAAAGTTTTTGAAACTCTGCGAAGTGAATAAATACTTTTTTGTTAAATTTCACGTGGACGAAGTCGCGGGTAACAGCTATTTAACATAAAGTAAATGCATCAGAAAGTAATATTAACGCATTACACATCCAGATAAAAATTATTTACACTATTTTTAGCATTTATTACACAAAATTTGTAACAATTTTGCTGAGCAGGTAGGTGTTTTCAAAAACCGACCCACAAGAAAGTTGCGGGGCGTCATAAATAATAATAAAAAATCAGCAAATATATCTAAAGACTTAAAATTTAGCAAACATTGTTTTTTTGTTCAGCTGAGTTATGTAAAAGCTTTTTTTTGTTTAATTTATACAATTCACGTAAAATTAACTCATTAAAAACTTCTTTATCCTTCAGTCTGTATTTAAATACACCCATGCGAAGAACTGGTATACCAGCTAGTATATAATAAAACAGAAAATCCATATTATTGACCCCTAGTCTCTAATTCTGCATGCATTATCAAGGGCATAAAATTGTTTAAAAAATGTCCTACTGTGAGGCACGCTGAATCATGTTAGCAGACTAGTTTGGCATACCACAGCTGAACGGTTGCCGGCCCCTGATCTACATTATAAAGATGATAAATATGCAGGATCAAAATGCCAAACACAATTTCATTTCTTAGAGATTGATGTTTCAGAGTGAAGTAGCAATTGGTAGTGACTGAAAACTTGTAGCTAATGTTTTTGCTAAACCATGGGTTTCAGTCCAAGTGCCACAAACGAACTGTCATGTACAGCAATTGATATGCATTAAATATATCAAGATTTAAAGTCCTCATGCTGACACAATGCAGAAGTTTAGAGATCACCAATAGCTTTATAATGGGCCTCATAGTTTTAATACATTGGGTGAGCCTCTCCAAAGCACCTCAAAACCGGCCGTTTCGACGGGCACTCCAGTCGGAAAGCTAGCAGGTTTCTCTTCATGATCCACTGATAGCTATTCCTTTAATAACAGACATTGTTTCCTCTCCAGCACCTATTTGTAGTCCACTTATTATTTACCTTGGCAATCCAGTACAGAACTCATTTCACATACTTTAAATTTAAAAGGGCAAACTATGAAACTAAAGCAATCTCCCAAGTGTCACGATAGGAGATAAAGATCTCTCACAGAGATTGTGAGCTCCGTATGAACCATCAACAGTTTTAATACATAATCAGTCATGGAGTGAAGAGTCAAAGAACACTTTCGTTGAGTCTATCAAGAAATCGGAAAGAGAGAGAAAATCAATTCAATTAACTTAGGCCCCGTTTACATGGACGAAAAATGCCGGCAAAATACCGGGACGAATCCGCTTTGTACCCGTTTACACGGCGACCCGGCAAAATCCCGGGTCGAAATGCAGGGGCATTTTTCATACCCTCTTTCGACTAGGAACTTTGGGGGTAAAAAGGAGAGTGTTTTCTAATTCTCCCATGATGCATTGCGCCAGAGATTCGTTTATTCAAGATGGCTGCTGTTTTGGATTGCTCGCGTTAGACAGCAGAATAAACAATAACCCTCATAAACATCTGGGGAGACCAAAACGAATTGGATACAACTGTCCAGGATTCGGAAGTTTACACAAGTGCCCATTTTCAATAAAAATTATATTCCATTCAGGTACAGGGAGAGAGAGAGAGAGAAGGATGTACATAAATTTATATTTATGTATGTTCTGAATGTATGTTACCAATATTTTAATAAGATGATACATATATTTTAATACAGTTTTTGAGATTGATTTAAAAATATTACAATATAATTCTTTTGAATGTACAGAAAAAATTGCATTTTTTTGTTATTTTTCTTGATCTAATTGAGTATTTCCATATAAGTAAAAAATTAGTAATATCTTGTAACTAAATAACTCCTTAAAGGTGTATTGAATTTTTTTTTACTGTGAAAGTTGATATAACCAATAGAATGATCTGTTTTATATTAACATTCCCTTAAATTCATGAGGATAAGAACTTAAAAAGAAAATCTTCAGTTATGATCCACTTTCACTTAACCATTTAATTTTTGTTATTAAAGCAAACTATGATTTACTCTACCAAAAGAGATTTCTTTATACACACATATACATACAAAATTATTTTATAAAAGTAGGCTAAGTACTACTTTTTTCTCCTCGAAGGATTAAATAATCCCACAATTATAAAACATACTATGAACAAGTTCTTATGAAAACATTGCACATCGAAGAAAATACACACTTTTTTACAAACAAAAATAGTAATTTAGCTTTTTAATTAAAGTTGGTTAATATGAAAGTTTTTGTTTAACAACTAGGAATTCTGAGATGGAAATAAAATTGCTTTTAACATCATTGAAATGTTTTGGGTATCTGAAATAATCTTATAAAAAAACTAACATTTGATATGCTTTATACAGACTTCCTTCGTAATTATTACCCTTCAGAAGGTTTGAATTTTTTTAAAAATGTCTGTCTCCAACATTCTGAAATAAATTAATTGGATGTTTTTGAATAAATTAAGAAACATGTTTAAAGAAATAGGCTTTTTAATAAAATTATAAAGTAGAACAAATTAAATTGTTTTCATGAAAATTTCTCATATACAGTTTTATTTAATAATCATACTCATTTTAATATACATCATTTATCGACACTTAATTTTAACATTACATGAATGCACTATAAGTAAATAAAGCATTCCATGATCTGCTATATAAATCAGACTCTCTGAAAGAGTAACATTAAACTATAAGGACAAATCGAGGATCTATCTGCCAATATTCAACATGCATTATATCTTTTACAATTATTATATATCTCAATTTTTTTATCTTATTGATGATAACATCTAATAAAATTCTCTGAAAATCTTATGAATGCCTTTTTTGCAATTTATTTACAACAAAAAGTATTAATTTTTAAAAATATTTAGAAAAGAGTATTAAATGTCATTAACCCAAACAAATAAAATGAAACAAAAAAAATTAAAGAACATTATCTCCTAAATCAAAGATTTCATAGATAAAAAAGGTCAAATTATGTAGAATTTCTAAAATGTTCACTTTAGGTTTATTACATAAAAACTTAAATTTTTAAACACCTAGTGATTAGGCAATTAATAGTAAACAAAAAATTATAAAAACATTTTTTTCTTCAAAGTTTCTGCAAATTTTATTTACTCTAATTTCAATACTATCAAAACTATTTTAATCAAATTAATGCTTTTTTTTTCATTTTTGGATACAATAAATTTACAAAAGTAAGATTTGAAATGGTCTTCCCTTGTTTTCAAAGAAATTAATGGCAAAAACTAGTCTTTTAGTCAGCCAACTGTGTGAAATATACCAGAAACTAGAAAGCAAAAACCTATAACATTTGTATATAGGTAAGCTACACATAGTATTTTTGAGAAATTGTATATGGTATGGGTCTAGATTAAATGAAATATCACAAGAATTTTGAAATTTCAGATCTTACAAACTGGCAGAATTATAAAATCCACTTCTATACAGTCAACTTTCAGAATTTACATAGAACAAATTAGAATACTGAAATCATGCAACTTATAGAAAGAAGTTGAATAAAAGAAACAAATACATGACATGTTATTTCGTTATCACTGATATGCAACTGAAGTATCATTTTATATATTACATTAATACTTTAAAAAAAATGGAAGATGAAACGACATCAGAAAAAAAAAATTCTGAATTCTCAATCTGAAATTTAATGTTTGAAAATTAATAACAATCATTATTAATTCGATAAGTTACCAAAGTTTATCATTAATAAATTAATCACAATGTGTACTAATTGTAAGCAAGATTCTTTTACCAGGGCATTCCTAAATTTGATGAAACTTCTCAGTTTCCCAAATTACACATGAGCAAAATATTAAATTACTTCAAAGTTTCTCTAAGAAATGCTAAATCAGTACTAGTACCATTCCACAAATTTTGGAACATGCATTAAACAGCCGACTAATTTCGCCAAGCAAAAGACATAATTAAAAAAAAAAACAATTACATCACTATTATTGTTACTGTGTGCAAACGTGATCAGGGACAGTTTCTACTATTGGCTGTATATCGCAGCATTTGGCGTTTTTTTTTATTTTAAGAAATTTGTCGATATTATATATATACAATACAAACACCCCAAATTTGTCCCGTAAGCATATGTTACACAAAAATATCAGTGATTTTGTATGATGAAACACTTATTTTTGAAAACATTTCTTTGGAATTACCTTTTTTACTGAATTCTTCATGAATATAGATTATTGTAAACAACAATGTCAAGTTATTCATTTAAGGTAAATAGAGAGTTGAAAAAAGGTTGTATTAAAATTCTGAATATTTCCATTGCTTTCAGAAAGTAAACATCCTACAGAAAATGTCTATATGTAAAGTAGTATTTGGTTTCATGATCCTAATTTCCCATAAATATCATAGAACTGATTTAAGTACACTTCTTGGGTCAATATTTGTAACTAACTCAATGCGACAAATTTATTTAGGTCTTAAATTTATTAGCAGGATAATATCAATATATATTAGCATTTAGACTTTAATACTTATGTAAAAAAAAAAATCCAGAGTATTCTTATGCTTAATACATTTCAGCTGGGGTTGCAGATTTTTAACACACAATTTTGATATTTCAATAACAAGTGTAAAGTCTTTATATGAAATTTATCAAAATTATTGAATTTTACATTTTAATTGTGCAAGTACCAATAAATGCATATTTGTTATCCATAGTAAAAAAAAGGTACATCTGTGTGAGAAAAATTTGTATCAGTCAAATTCTGGAAAACAAATATGTTAAGAAATCCTCACATAATAAATAGATAAAAAAAAAAATTATTATTAAATATTTGTGTAACTAAAAGAATTATGGATTTAACAATGACTTTTTATTTTGATCATGTACAAGAGAACAGGAATTTAATATTCAATGTATGCACACAATTTTATATTCGATAATACACACATTTTAATGCCTTAATTTTTTACCACACTCAGAATGTAATTCTCGATAAATTATATCTTTTTACTAAAATAGTACTGCGAATACAGACTTTCAAAATGTTACATGATTTTTTTATATATAATTTTACAAATAGTAATTTTCATTTCTAATGTTTGAAAGTGGTATAAATTATATATATATATATATATATATATACTTGTTTTAATATGACAGGTATGATAACATATCAGATTTTTGTGTTCTTACTTTAGATAATTAAATACAGAAATATCTCTTTTAACTACTCTAAAGATGTGTAAAACAAATAAAAAAAATTTAAGCTAACCTAATATATTTTATCTTTTTTTTTTATGTATGTTCTCTATATAATTTAATTTAAAATAAATTGGTGGCGACGGTTTCTAAATGGTTGGTATTGAAAACAAATGTCGTTCTTACCCATTTTTACTAAACACTCGAATTTTTACCGGGATATTAAAGAGATTTTTTTCCCGACAGTCGACTTCTTTTACTATAATTGAGCAACCACGTATAGTCAAATACGAAATTTTAGTGGGTATAGTTTAAATGTGCAAGAGCATAGAAATGTTTGGCGGTAAAAAAACGAAAACATAATCACATGTCCTCTTCATGATAATCGCGCTAAAAATTCTAGTTGTTTCCATGGTTACATTTTATAATCACGTGAATCTATCAACCAAAATCACCAGATTCTTATGAAAACGCACCCGATTCTCATGTAAACGGGTCGAAAAAAATACCGGTATAATCCCGGCTTTCATCCGCATTTCGGAATTGCCGGGTTCCATGTAAACGGGGCTTTAGTTAAAAAAAAATTTGGAGAAAATTATTTATATAAATAAGAAATTTTTATGCTTTAAAATTTCATAACTTAGTCATAAGAAACTAACACTACATAAGATTCTGATTATATTTATCTCATAAGTTTCTATCTGTTAAGTTTACACATTTTTTATTAATTTTCTCTACAAATTTAACAATACTCTTAATATTAAACTAATTTTTAAACTAGAGATTCAACATTTCACACAATTTAAATATAAAATACAATATATAAGTAACATTTTATTTAAAAAAACAAACCTTTTTTTCCCAACACAGTATTTCAAAAAATATTTTTACTAGTATTAAGAAAAAGGTAAATATTTAAAAATACCTGGTGTTTGTCAGCTTTATCAATAGATTCCATATTTGTAACTGAAAGGAGAAAAAGTATTACATTGCATATGTAAATACTAGAATGATTTTAAAATGCTTCAGTAAAACCATTATCTTAAGTATTATAGTCTAGTCATGGTAAATATTAAAATTTGCTTTGTGAAACTGTTCTGACAATGTGGTTGTATATGCTCAATAAATTGAGCGTTTACTAGAAATATAGGAAAAAAATCAGGAATTTTTAAAAAATCTTAAGTATAATTTGTAGAAAAGGCTAAATGATTTAGTAAATGTAAAGACAGCACACTTTAGACTGTCCAATGTTATTTTTTGTTACTTAATGAAATTTATAACCAGGAATGTGAATTACAATTTCAAGCTAAAAAGCATTAAACTCTGCTTATTTAGTTACAGATGGGGCTTTGCACCAGAACTGAACCGAAAAAAAAAAATTTATCAGTTCATTTCGGTTCAACAGAAATAGATAAAACATCTTTTCTACATAATTATTGCAAGAACAAGTGCATGCTGTGAGCAGAAAGCATCAAGTGACAAGGATATACAAAATCGACATAATCGTGAACCTAGTTGCGAAACACGATTTCGATAAAGGATAACAATGCCAATGCTCACTGCTCATATCATACATGCTGGTTAATCGTATCAATTCATACAGTGTACTAATTAACAAAAGAATAAAATCGTAATTTTGATCGAATTACATTTTTTGTTTATGATAAATTATGTTTTTAGAACAAAAATAAGAATATCCATAAAGTGAAATTAGTTATTCAGAACTGAACAAATATACTTTTTTAGTTGATCGTTCTAAGCCCTGATTACAAATGAAGAGAATGTAGGAAAACTTTTTAGGGTAAAAAATAATCCTGATAGAGACTGAAGTTTACATACATTAATTTCTTTTCCTTACAAAACTGGGTACTTGTGCATTAGCGTCACCGCAGCCAAAGTTGTGAGAAGAGAATAATTTTTCTACAAATAAAACAGGTAAGAATCTTTGTTCTTTTGATATAATGGGGGTGATTCGTGTGGCTCAAATTTTGCTGCAGTGATGCTAATACGTAAGTACCCAAAACTGCTATAGTAAATTCTATGCATTTAAGTATCATAATGAACACAAAGAATGAGAACAGAAATGGAATTACAAGACTTTGATAGTTTATATTAATTTTTTTTTAAAAAAAACCTCATTTATAATAATAGGATGAAAATTTAGAATTTTATTTTTATTACCCATAAGGAAATCTCAAATTTTATTAAAAAATCAAACAATTCATTTTACCTACAAATAGTTACACCTTATTGAAACTTTATTACACTTAGCAATATAAGTGCATTTCTTATATTAGATTATCTAATTGATAGTTTTATTCCGAAATTTCTCCATGAAAATCAACACAATGCATCAAACCATATTTCAATTGGAAACATACAATTGTTTATATCCACACAAATATAAGTTTGATTCATTTTATATCATGAAAATTATTTAACTATTTATCTACAAATTTATGAAGAAATGATGAAAAAACTTTAGATGGCCCCAAATAGATAACAAAAATATTCACTTAAACTGAAACTGGTGCATACTTTGAAAATCAGTTTAATACAACTAAAATCACACTAAATAACATGATAATTATATTCAAGATACAACACTTAAGGCCCTAGATCATGTTACCTATATTTTATACATTACTTAATGAAAAAAAAATTATCAGAATACTTTTTTGCAATTTAAATTTTTACAGCAATTGATTTAGGAAGGGATAAGGACAAGAAAAACAATAAATCTTTAATAAATTAAATACACTGTCTTCTAAAAATTAAGCACAAAATGGTTAAAATTTAAAAAATGAAAAACAAAATTTTGACAAAAAATTAACATGCAGACACAGAAAGCAAATTTATTTTTCTATTTATTTTTTTTAAAAAAAGAACTATGCACAGTTGAAAAAATATTCATTTCTTGTAATATGCTAACATCACAATCAGGCCATCAACAAAATGATTATAGCAAAGTAATTAATTCCAATTAATAAAATTACATACCTTCTCCCCCAAACTTTGTAGCAATTATTCATGCCTTAAACATGATCAATCCTGGCAGCAAACTTGTCAATCAAAATTAAATGAATTTTCGGAAAAAAAAATTACATCGTGTTTGTTTATAATTCATTGTCACAAATCCTATTAACAAAATTCAAAATTTAAACCCATTAACTATTCATGAATAATTTACACAGCAAACATATAAAGATATAATTTGATACCAACCTTTTACTTTAGAAGCAGCAATGTTCTGTAATCTCTTATACTCATTTTTGGCTATTCTTTCCTTCTTTTCTTCTTTATCCTTCTCAAAATGGTCAATATTTGGATCTATATAGATAAGAAATAAAAATTATATGCAGAACATAATTCCAGTCACTAAAATTTTGGTTTACAGATTTTCTATCGGTGATCAATTCCCATTTCGAAGGGTCTAAGAAATTAACCTCAACATTAATATAGAAAAAAGAAAATAGATGGTTTCTATTAAAGATAGTACAATTCAGCCATTCTTTGAAGTTGGTACACAACAATTTAAAATGACACAAACTTATGTTATCTGGGTCCTATAATTCAGTGTTCAGCAACCATTTTATCACTGCAGGCCGGTCAACCTTTGATAATTTTACTGTGGCCCGCTGAGAGTGGGACACGTTGATTGTTTATATTTTAAGATTGTTTTCATTTAAAAATTTTAATTTAGTTACATTTAAATGCATTCAGAATAAAATATAGTTATACAAAAATGAATAAAAGTGATTTAACGTGATTTCTGTGGAAATTTGCGCAAATCTGAGAGAAATGCACTACTTTAATTAAAATGGCAATAGTTTAATGTTCTTTAAGAAGCCCTGCACCATTTTATCTGCAGACTGGGGGTTGAGGATCACTGCTATAATTGACTGATAATATTGCGGTTGATTAAATATTAACGTCGCACTGTTCAGCTACACAAGGGCTTTTGGCGACGGACCCGTAATTTTGAACCATGGTCAAGTGACGTGGACACCTGAGCTGGCACTTCCCTCTCCTAACTACCACACCAACGGGAGGACGTTTCAGCTCTCGACAGATTTAATGTGCATCACTGCCCTACACGGTGGGTCTTTAGTGGTACTGGGCTCGAACTCGTGACAAGGCAAGCCGTGATCCGATACCTATACCACTCGCCCACAAATATTGCTGTTGAAGTTTACAAACTAATACAGGCAACAAAAAAAAATGTTTAAATGGTATTTGAACTTTCTTTAGATAAAGAGAGATACCAAATTACTATTACACTAAACTATTATACATCTAGTCCTGACCTTATGCTTCTGAGACTTGGACCCTCTCAAAGAAAGAGGCTATTAACGACATTTGAGAGAAAGAGCACGAGAATCAATTTTGGGTGGAATTAAAGAGGGCGATTTTTATAGAAGAACAAATGCTGAAATTTACAATATTTATAAGGACATTAATGTAATAAAATTCATCACATTAAGCAGAATTAGAATTGCAGGGAATATTTGCCTCTTGGATACTGCTAGCCCAACATATAAGATCTTCAAACATAAATCTATGGGAAGTAAAACTAGACGATGATCAAAACTGTGATGGCTGGATTACATTCACCGATTTCAAGACCATGAGGGTATGGGTCTGGCGACAAGGAGAACTGCTTGGAAAAATGTTCTAGAGAAGACCCACTCGAGGCTGTTGAACCAATACTGACGATGACAGTAGACTCCCTATACTTATTCATTGAATTGCACAAGAAAACAATATTTTAAAGACAATTTTAAAACTTGCAAGAAGAGGGAAATAGTGCAAGGGTGACAAACCGTTATGGATCAGTGCCATTTTTTTCTAAAAAAATGTTTAATGAAGTACAGACATGTTCTAATATAATTTTGACGAGATTATTGGGTAAATAAAAAAACCAAATACTAACAACTTAAAACTCCTTATTTACTACAAAAAAAAAACATTTTGCACTGCATAGTAGTAAATGTTTTAGTCATATGTCTAATTTAAATTTAAGTAACATTAGTGTGACTTCTGTTGTTGCAGATTATATGACAAATAATTTATATTAGGGTTGTAAGATGTTACTTTTAGCAGAGTTCACGCTGAACTGGAGTTGTATGTCAAACAGTTTCAAGGATAATCTTGAATGATATTCATATCTGAAAATAATAACTCACAGGCATGAGATAGATGAAAATAAGATTAAAATAGCATGAGCCAAGCAGTTAAAAAGCAGTTCAAGCAGTTAAAAATGTCTGGAATTGAATTCCATGTTTTCAAAATTTTGTTATTAGCATTTTTATGTTTGCTATGGTTCACTTTTTACAGAAGGATTTGTGTCAAAATGTCGCTTTACAGACGATGTTCTACATACCACTGTTCCAGAACATAAAACACACACCTTTTTGTTCCCTTTTTCTCATGCAATATTTCTCAGTCCACGAAGTTTGAAATTCTATGTTATACTTACTACCTTGCACTTTTTTTTGCTGAACTAGCCATGTTAAATAAATATAACAGAAATAAGCATTAAAATAAGTTGTGTATACGAAATCAACCATGCGATGTGTAGACAAACTTTGCATCATTAGCAATTGTGTAGTCAACAATGTAACTTAAGTCAAGACAATAAATGAATGTGCTCCCTGATTAAAATGCAAGCCATTTTGGTCGACATGCCAAAAATACTGTGTTGCATTCTATCAACGACACAAGTGCCACAGGTGCAACCTCCCTCAAATAGTGGAACTCAGAAGTTTCGGAAAAATGCTACTATATTATTAAGGTTAATAGGGAGAGGGAGGAATGTTGAAGTACATTAGAATAACTTATGGTCACTATTTATCCAAGTTGAAAACACCTTTTACCTGCATTATTAGGTATTTCCTTAATCCAGTCCTCTTGGTTTTTGATACTGCCATACCCATAACTTGGTTTCCAATCCTGTAGAAAAATTCAAATATAATTCAGAATAAAATAATACATTTCATCTATGAAATTGCCATATGTGATTAATACTAACAATCTAAGGCAAATTATTTATGTAAACAAAATTTTACTTACAATGAATATTCAATATATTTACCTCAGAAATGGGATCCCAAACCTTTCTATCATTATCTTTCCTTGATATACCTTTAGTCTGGGCAAATTTCTGCCACTTAGTCAAGGATTTTGGTTTGGGTAGCTTAAAAAGAAAAATATATAACATTAACCAAATTTCATAAGTAGAAAATTACGGTAAGTATAAAAAATAAGGTTATACTATGAGAATTATTTTCTCCAATGTAATTCTAAAATCTGTATAGTAAAATTAGTGTAACAAAAATGGGTTTTACAGCAATATAAGAACTCAATAAATCACACTTACACACACAACAATCTCATTGCTTCCATATGTACTTATACGATTTTTTAAAAATACTTCCAAAACTCAACATTTTACAAAATTAACGTTTTATAATAATTTAGCACTTTTGGTGATAAATTATAAATGGAAAGAAATTTCCAAAAAAACACAAATACTCCAACAGTACCCAATGTGGAAAGTTAATTTCTATAATAGTAGAATTAATCAATGGAAATTAATAAGGTTAATCTACAATAAAAATAATCTAATAAAAATAATGTTAAAATTATGTAAACACTATAGTAGACACAGTACCAAATGATAAAAATCAAGGTAACCATATTGTAATGTCCTTGGCCAACTCGCCAAAAATTTAAAACAATTTAGCATATCAAAATCAAATTTGGTACCTTAACTCCTTCGAAAAAAATCAACAGTCAGAAAAATACTTATAAATAAAATTTGATGCAAAAATATTTTACTTGAATTTTCTTAAAAACAATATAAAAAAAATTTCAAAACCATAACAAGAAATCAAAAGAAAAATAAAAGTATCATTTTTCCACCAAAAGTAATAGATTCAAGAAATATGATATTATTAATAATGCACATGACTTGTATTCATTCAAGGCACTAGATAAAAATTTTAGAACATGTGAACTAAGCAATTACATACAACCTGTTAAGAATGCAATCCAATTAAAATATTAATCAATTATTGATCTCGCTGTCCAATTCAGAATATTATTTATTGATTACAGAAACCATATAAGTTGCTGATAATTCTTCCAAATAGTAGCCAACACAATAATAAAGAAAAAATATGGTTTCGGCAAACAATCTTAGATCTCAAGAAGCAACAGAACAAATAGCACAGCAATGCATCAAAACGAGCAATTTTTGTCTACTTCCATCTGTATGATGCAGCTATCTGGACAAAAGCACAGTCATTGAAAAATCTTTCCATCCATTGAATAAGGCTCATTGGATCTTTGTTCATTTAACTAGATTTTCATCATTGCAGCAAAATAGTAAAAACTAGCCAACGGCTTGACAGAGAAATTGGTACTAAAACTAATAATATTTGAAAACAGCAATAATTGGTGTTAGTTTGATATGACAGGGCAAGGTGCCAAGCAGCGCTGGTTGTCGCTGGAATGGAATCCAAGATGGCGGCCTAGCTGTATCAAATCATCAGGAAGATAATTTTAAAGAATTGTTTAGAAATACAATGAAATATATTTCAAAAGAAGAATATAGAAAGAGATTGAGAATAATGAAGATCAACCAATAAATAATGAATAACAATATTCTATAAAAAGTAACATGTACTAATAATATTATATAGTATACAATTATCTTATAATTTAATAGTAATTATATATACTGTAAAATCTGGCATATAATGTGCACGTATACTTCAAAACTGCATTTTTTAATTTCTAGGTATATTCGCCATATAACATGCACCCCTTTTTTTACGAAGGAACCTGAAATGTACGCGGGTGCTATTCTCTTATATTTTGAAGTCATTTATTAGAAGTATTATCCCAAGTTTTTGAAAAAATAGTATACTTCTAGAACTACAACCTTTTAAGTTCATAAAAAAATGTCATTTCTTTTAAATATATATATATATAAACAGTAATTCAATCTATATTGATGTCTAACTTTTTTTTATGCTCATATCTTTCTTTTATTTTTAAAGCTATCATTTTCATTCCCAGCATATAACACACACCAGTAAATTTCGATGTTATTTTTTGTGTTAAAAGTGCATGTTATACGCCGGATTTTACGGTAATATTCATATAGTATGATTTAATAATAATTATATATAACATTCATAATATAATTTAATAGTAATTATAAAAAAGATTATGATTACATATAATTTTATTTTTATTATATTATTAATAAAATTACATAATATATATTAAAATTTATAATGAATATCAATTAAAAAGTACTGAAAAAAACTTGCAATATTCCCAAAACTGTAAAAATATTAAGGTAACCATATTGTAAACTTAATCTCCAAATTTTTGGCAAAAAACATTTTGTTGCCAAGAGGTGTGCCCTCCTAGAATCCACACAAAACTAGTTCCCAATAATTTTTAAAATAAAAAAAAACACAATACACACACCATGGTTATTTAATAACATGACTTGAAAATTGCATAAAATGTCATCCATCTGTATTAGCAACCAATATAAACCAAAATTTTGCACATTTTCAACACATCACTATTTTGCTTCATAGTACATGTAGTCAATAAGTACCATTAGAATTTAATCTATATACTGGAATATGTATCGGCGAGATTAATTTTAATACATTCAAATATAACACTAGAACCAATATCAAAATGCAATACAAAGTTCTACGAGTAACAAATAATTTACAATTAAAAGTAACGAACACATAAAGAAATTATATATATATATATATATATATTACACACACACAAATGGTACTAACATACTATACTGTCATCCTTAGTGATTTGAAAAAAAAGGGAGGGATAGTTTTCCACTTATTGCAGCATATTTCAGCATTTAGTGACAATTTTTAATTTGATTAAATTAGTTGACAGTATAACATGTACATACTAAAATTCTTAAGGTTCAATGAGATTAACATTGGTGTATAACAGACACTTTTGAAAATTTAAAGCTGAATAACACTTACAGGTTTTTCACGGGGAATAGCTATTTTTGGCCGTGGTAACTAGAACACAAAACTGAATATTAGATTTTATGCAATGGGAAGTACTATTTGTACATAATCAAAATAATCTATTCAAATATTACCATTTATTATGATTATTTCTACTAAAAATTACTTACTGTAGCCACAGGGAGATGTTCAACATACTCACTGGGTAACTAAAAAACAAATATAAAATTCAGTTAAATTTAAATTGGTTTTACAAAAACAAACTGAAACAAAATAACATGTCTATATAATAGTCAGCCCACAGTTGAAAAAAACTTCTTACAATACTAAATAATAACAATAATAAATAATAACTTCATGTTTTGAAGAAAACAGTCACAGATTAGATGAGTTTTTTGTGGAGAAGTATGCATGGAAATGTGTGTATACGAAAGTTCGCTGCTTGGAGGTCCTGATGTGCTAGTAGAAATAGATGAGAGCATGTTTGATAAAAGGAAGTACAACAGAGGCAATATTCCATCTTCCTTTGGAAAGACTCTCTTGAACGTGGCAAGCCGACTTCTGAAATATTCTAATTTACGATTTCTTTTTGCTAAAAAATATACATTAATTTATGTATTTAGAATATCTTTATAAATATATCTCCTTATTTCACATTAATATCTCTTCCCCATTTTGGTTCATTTGTCGAATCGGCCGCCTCTCGTGCCAAGTGTTTTCTCACCAAATTGATAAATGCACCAAATCTGGAAACCCTTCCGACTTTGTTTTCCAGGGAAGGAGAAGTCGTTTTTTTGGCGAAATGTGGTGCATGTGCAGATTTCTTTCATTTTAACCATACTGCGGCAAGTTAGCGCATGCGTAATTAGTTTTTTAAAAATTGGAACAGTTTAATTTTAACCAACAATATTTTCTTGCGCATAGGCAGAAAGCTTTTACTTTAAAAAATTAACGATTCTTAATTTCTGCACATGTGGACCTTTTTTATAACAGCTGTTAATTTCTTTTGCTCTGGTTGGGTCAGCTGTTTTTTTCGGAATTACTTTTACAGGTAATATTTTTATTTCTTTCTCCACATAAATTTCAAAAGATTTTCATGATGTCCAGCGATGCTGTGTGTGTGTGTGTTAGGATTTATTTGAATGAATGCATGCAAAAGTATGATGCGAATTCTGAAAGGTTTTTTGCCTTGTTTGGAAAGAAAGCGGTGTTAGAATGGTGCATGAAAGATGGTTTGATTGATTCTTCATACGTTTGCTTGAAATGTGGGAAACCTATGGAATTGAGAGAAAGAACAAGCAAAAAATTGAATGATAGTTTTGCAGAAATTGGTCCAGTGTGAAAGAGGAGAATCATCATGTTTCTCGGAGTGTAAGGAATGGGTCTTGATTTGAATTGAGTAACATGGAAAAGTGTACTGTTTTCTTAGTGATGCGTAAATGGTTTGAAAGGTGCCCTCAGAAATATGCAGTCGTAGACTTGGGTATTGGTTCACACACGGCTGTCGATTGGTATAATTTCTGTAGGGAAGTATGCATACATGTTTTAATTAGAGATAGTTGCAAGATTGGAGGAGTAAATGGGATTGTTGAGGTGGATGAGAGTAAATTTGGGAAGATGAAATATGGTAAAGGAAGACCCGTGAAAGGAAAATGGGTGTTTGGAGGTACTGAAAGGAATTCAAACAAATGTTTTTTCAGAGTGGTTCCATGTCGAATGAAATAATGTTTGCTTTGCTGTCATTAAAAAATGGGTGTTGCCTGGTACCCCAATCATTTCAGACTGTTGGGCATCCTACTATTGATTGGAAGATGAAGGTTTTCAGCATACGAAGGTAAACCACAGTCTGACGTTTGTGTGTCCAGTAACAGGTGTGCGTACTAACAGCAGCATCAAACGTTTCCTTAGAAATACGACTCATCACACCAAGGACACGTTTGATTGGTATCTGCACGAGTTTATGTGGTGAAGGAAGAATTCCCATTCTGTACAGAATGAAGTTTTCAAAAGGTTCTTAGCGGATGTGGCGAGTGTTTTCCCCTCTTTGCTACAGGACGTCCCGCCGGAGCACGAAATAATACAGCAAGATGTTCAGCCGGAGACATCCTCTTCATAAACATCCGTTTTTTAAGGCAAGTAAAAAAATTTTCATTTTAAATGCATAATTTTAGCAACGATTTACAGTTTCAAAACTTTAAAATAATAAGTTTTTCATGATTTCCCTTCCGCCATCTTGAATTTCGTGCTGTGGTACGGTTGCAACTCCGAAACACAACACGCAAAAACGCGCCAAATTGGCGATTTTTCAAAATTTGGCGGGAAGACGGCCGATTCGACAATTCCACCTTAATTTTTATTTCAAAATTACAATTTTTTAGTTCTTGGAACATCTACCGTTATATCAAGTAGCTTGGTTATCGAATCCGGACGCCGAAAAACCTCCCATCGCTCAATTAAGTACCTTGGCGACCGCTTTAAGGCGCCAAAAAAATGATTGTGCCAAGTGGCCCCTATTTACTACACTTTAACTCCTCCACAGAACTGTACAAGTTTGACTGAATAAATTGAAACAAATATCTAAAACTGTACATTTATAAATAACAATAAAACTTACTTTGAATACTTCACCGATAAGTTTCCGAGCCCCCAGAGTAGCTACATGTTTCAATATATCTTCATCGATATATCTAAGAAGAAAAATTAGTTAAGCACACACACAGATGATGTTTCATCATGAGTACATTTTTTAAAAAAAATTGCACATACCTTTCATTCGATGATTTCAGTAAAGAAATATTCGTAACACATAAATTACCAACATCTAACTCTACGTAAACTTCACTATCCTCGTGTTCAGCCATTTATTTCAACAGTGAAAGAAAGTATCAACTTCACTTCTGATTTATTACTTCACATATCTAAATAAGATTGCTTGATTGAAGTTGATACAGATACTGGGTTGGTAGTAGCACTTAGTTCATAGAACCATTATCTCCATTCATAAGACTGTAGATGGCTTTAAACACGCTTTCAAATTGCCGTTTTAGACAATTGATATTAAATTAAGTTGATTTTACAGCTACAAGCCATATATGCTGTTGTCGAAAAGTACTTTAGATAAAAGGAACCACTTAGCTCGGACGACTAATGCTTTATGTTTAGATGGCAATAAAATCAAAAATTTGTAAAGTTAGCATTCAAACTGCTGTGTGCTTGGTTTAGCTCATTATAAATTATTTGCTAATTTCAAAATAACTGTAAAAGAAAAGTACTATCATGATATGCTTTTTGAGATTTTTTTTTTTTTATTGAAAACTATTATAAAATCCCCGTGCACCACAAAGTATCACACGGGGCTTACAGAAGTACAAGCCAACGGGTAGTATTTCGATATGTGTTGAATTTCATAACTTATAGCTCTTTTATTGTTTATAACTTGACTACTGAACAAATTCATTCTTTTTTTCAATATGAACATATTTGAATTTCAAGATGGGCATTTTTTCAATATTTTATGTATATATATTTTTTAGAAACATGTTATGTTTATAACACAAAAAAATTGAGTTTGATTTTTAAAAGCATTAAATGAAACTTGAAAATTAAACACTGAACTGCAAATATATTGTAAAATAAAAATGTAAAATATATTGTAAAATATATTAATAAATTGATATATTTTTGTTTATATTGGCAATTTTTAGCAAAATTTATTGATCCTTTTCGTATTTGAATCAGATTTAGCATGTTTTTTCTATGCAACCACTTGGAAAGGATTCAATTGCTGTTACAAAACCTTTTTTTTAACTTTGCAGCTGAAATTAAATCATATTTTCATTTAGAACGGTGATTTTTATAAGAAATATATACGGCGAGAAGATATTGACCTTGGCAAGGGTGTGTATTTGAGTAAGTGACCTACTATTCTGTAAGCTAAGCCGTGAATGTCTTAGACGACCAATTCGGGCCAGTTGTTAAGAGTTTTTAACTTTGGAAAATTTAATCCGTTAGAGTTAATTAATTAATTTAAGATATTCAACAGTAAAATTAATTATGTACACTGTTTACTTAAAATAAATAGTCAAATCGTTTTCTAAGGTCTTCATTAACATAGGAAAAAATAAGACACTTAAATTCTGACATTAACTACTTTTTTCGGGACAAAAATGATAATCTCTGCAATCCACTGAAAACGCAATTTCCGCTATAAAACTATTCGCCTTCCCCGCTAAAATGTTGGAAGAGTGGATTTAAAAGAATATTCCTTCTAAGTATCGTAAGAATATTTCTAAAAATTGTTCTATGTAATTTTAAAGTGAGTGGTACTTATAAGTACCGTCGGTACATAAAGGGTTAAACGAAATTTATGGATAGCTGATGGCAGGTCTATTGTCCATTTATAGAAGGAAAGCAATACAAATGTCTTCTTATCTGAGGAACCGGAAAACAATAAGATATGGCTGGCAGACAAATGATCGTCGTAGGGGCTACGTTACAGGGGAGACACTCAGAGACAATACAACATAAAACATATAAGCTCCAACCTGTTTGCTATAGGATTCTACATGTAGTGAGTATTCAAATTTTTGAGAGTTATTTCATATAACTTCGAATTATCGCATATTTCATTCTAGCCAGCCACAAATTGTACTTTGAAATACTGAGTGTACTAAAACGTACTGTTTTACTTTGAAATATAGAGAGTTTTTGTATGGGCTGAGTATATACTTCAAATTTGTGGGAGGTTCGTATTACGAAGGTTTGAATTAGCGAGAGTCGACTGCATATAAACCTTTTTCTGAAATAAAAACAAAAATTATTTATAATGTCTTGCTACAAATAACGGATGTTAAGATTTATACATGAAAACATTTGCAGCATAATTTTTAAAAAAAAATGTAAATTTAGATCCATATAGAAGGAATTCTAAAGAAATAATTTTTCTCCAAAATTCCATAAATTATAAATATAATTTTTTTACTAAAGACTTTTTATAAAAAGTAACTGTATACAAATAGTGCAATCAATTTATATTAAATAAGCAATTCAAATCAAAATTTTAAAGATAACTATGGAAAATGTAATGTATATATATATTTTTATATAAAATATTTAAGACGTATTGTAAATGGCTTAAATAATGTAAATCAGTTGGTTCTCTAAGTTTCTTACCTGTCTCAAACTAGATAGCGGAAAAAAGTTTATAATTTTTTTTAAAAAAAAATGTTTTTAGCTTAGTTTTTAAAGGGAAAATACCTAATAAATTTGACCTCAAGAAAAAGTTTATATTAAGCATAACTAATTTTACTGCACCAAAAAATGTTATCTAAACACCAAAGCTAGCATAGAAGTAATGCCAGAATATATGTTTATCCTGGTATTGTATTATTGAGAAATATTATTCATGTTAGAAACAGGCCACGTTTGTTGTTTTTACAGAAGGGATACACAGCTTGAGCTAAAATTGAGTTTTATGGGGAAAGTTCGAATCAGCATGAAGTTGAAAAATAGGATTGTGATAGCTCTACAAGATGCGATCAGAATTACTTGATTGTTGACAAACTTCGTGAAAAAATAATAGCGTTGAGGAAACCTCGAGAACTCAATGGGATCGACGCTTCTGGAAATTTCCATTGGGCTATACAAGGAACCTTTGAGACGAGGGTCGAGTCAGTGGAGAAAAGAATCTGTTTGATAACTGACTGCGATAAGCCAGAGAGACTTTATTTGTCTGAGTTTCTGCTAGTGAAACTGTTCTAGAACTTGTTTGTGGACAGAGCTCTTTAGGGAGCGCTGTTAAACACACGTGTTTTCAACTCCTTTATATAATCTATTTTAGTATTTTTTTGTGTATGTACATCGATTTATCTTCGAGTAGTCATTTTGAGACGGATCTGTACGCGACCTTCGAACTAATCCTCTTGGGAAATCTTTGGATCACTCGATCAACTTTCACTTTAAGCCTTTTTATTCATGAATCGAGTAGGCCCAGGGGCTTAGAGGTAGTGTGTACGCTTCGTAAGCCTATTGCGGGTTCGATCCCTGCTAGAGTTAATAGATTTTCTGGATGTAAAAATCGTCGGAATGCATTCCATATGATCATGTGGTATATAAAGTATACACTTAGTATCAATTTGGTTGTGGTACTCTCAACAAAATTAAATGTATTCATTATATATTTAGCATTCGGAGAGTGAAGAATTAATTATGTATAATATACAAGCAACCATACACACACACAAATTTGGTAGCGACAGCCACTCCCAGACTGAATAGTGATATTAACACTTTTTTTGTGATTTAACCCTGCTATTCTGTTTGGCTCTACATGACCCGAAATAATGTTTATACGTTTATAAAAAAAATAAGACCGGTATATATATATATATATATATATATATATATATATATATATATATATATATATATATATATATATATATATATATATATATATATATATATATATTATATATTCATTAAACTTATTGCCATTGTAGATAACCAATATAAATATGTACTCCTAGAGAGAGATTTATGTGTTTATTTGTATTTCGAAGAATATTTTTCAATTTATACCTGATGTATTGTTCGGGTGAATATGTGACCCAATGCAAAAAAACATTTACTTTTGCTCTTACATGTTCACTTTTGTTTGGAATAAGTTAAAAGAAAAGAATAACAATAGTTACTCTAATTTATCCATTTTCAAAACTTATTTCATTGATGTATGTGTTCGGTCACATGATAAGAGTTCACGTGCTAAGTCAAACAGTTGATAATATTGGCAGGAGGCCAAACTACTTCCTTTTACAGCAATTTTCTTTTTTTCTGCTGTATTTCACTTTCTGATATACAGTAAAAGAGTTGTACATTCAAATGGGAGACAAAATGGCAAATCGCATACATTTGAGTCAGACTGATATAGCTAAATTAATAGAAGCTTCTGACAGCGCGCGCCGCCGTGCGCGGGAAGAAGAAGTATCCGAGTATGAAAATCATACGCGTGATGAAATTGAGAATGAAAGTTTTTACAACGATTTTAATACTAATAATCAACAAATGAATCATAAAAAGAGCATTCAGTCCAAAGATCTGGAAATAAAGTGGAAAATGAATCCGCTGCCACATTCTTCTCAATCAACTGCTGCTAATGTCATAAAAACTACTCCACGAGTCACAGGATATGTAACGGTAAGGGTGCATATCAGTGCATTTGAGGTAGTATTCAATTCTGCAATTGAAAACGAAATCATGAAAATAAGTAATATTGAAGGAGAAAAAATATGAGAAAAAGTGGAAAAATAGCGAAAGTAAAGCTTTTCAACCATATAATGGATTATTAATGTTAGCTGGTGATTTTAAATCCTATGGAGAATCAACAAAAAGCTTGTGGGATAAAGAAACCAACAGAAATATATTTTGTGCGACAATGTCCCTAGAAACATTTTGCATCATGCCGAGAGTTATTTGTTTTGATAATAAATCCTCTCGTCAAGAAAGAAGAAAATTGGGTAAATTAGATGCATTGCGAGATATCTGGATAAAATGGATAGCAATTCTCAAAATGTGGCATGATGGCTTAATATCCAACATGATGAGACCTGGATTTTCGGACCAAATCCTAAAAATTATTCACTCATACCTAAACTCGAGAGAGTTTAGAGTTAGAGTCAACTAAGAGAGAGTTTAGAGTTGACTTTTTAACCTATATATTAACGATATTTCGAAGCCTGACAATGTCCATTTAGCTATGTATGCGGATGACACTGCTATCATTAGTCAGCACACTTGTAATTTCAAAATTATTGAAAAATTACAAAATTACATTACAAGGCTTCAGCTCTGGCTCGTTGCTTGGAAAATCAAAGTTAATGCATCAAAAAGTGCAAGCCTCCTCTTTACGAAACAAAGGTGTATAGGAAACTTACCCAATATCAACATTTTTGACCAACCCGTCCCCTGGGTCACTGGATTTAAGTACCTAGGGTTCATTCTCGACGCAAAATTGAACTCCCCCCCCACATCCGTGCTGCACTTCAAAAAGCGGCAGGAATGAGCCAAACGCTCAATTGCTTAATTTCTCGAAAGTGTAAGCTCCCAATCAGACACAAGGTTTTGCTCTATAAATTATTTCTCCGACCAATTTTGTTATATGCATCTCCCATCTGGGCTTCTGCTGCAGTAACTCACTTGGAAAAAATTGCACGTTTTTCAAAATAAACACCTTAGAAAAATTACTAATGCTCCCTGGTTTGTCAGAAACGAAATCTTGCACAAAGATCTCAAAATTGATCCAATTCTTGTTTTCATTAAAAATCAGCCCAAAAGTTTTTGGCCAGATTACCTCAAATTCTTAACCAATCTATCCGAGTCATCCCTGCCTATGATAACTTGGTCCCAAGCTCTGCAAAAAGACCTAGAGCTGCTCTTCACCACATATATCCGCATTTTCCAGTCCTTTAAAGACTTCAGAGATCCTGAATATAGTCTTTGGTAACTCTTTTCAAATTTTTTTTAATTCTCTCTAATTTTAACTTTCGTCATTTTGTGCAAGATTTCATCTCCATTAAATTACTTCGACTTAAACCCACATTCTTTTGAATCGGTCTGGCGTGGTAATTTAATTCCATGTCAATTATTCTCCTTTTTCCACATTTTTTGTGGATCAACTTTTATTTTACTCATCTTCTTGCAGATGACATCACATTACGGACACTTTCTGTGTCAACGCCTTCTCTTTTCGTTCGGTGTTCAACGACACTCCAACTTGACATCACAACACGATTCAGCAGTGTTTGCTCTTCCCCTTCATTTTAACATCATGTACCACAAGCACCACGGCATTAATTGCTTTTATTCTCCATTTTATCTTTTTTATCTTCCAATTTCTGTGTCTATCATCTGATTTCGTTCCGCAAAAGAAAGGACGAATTTGAGAAGAGCACAGATTTCTGCCACCTCACTCCGGGATGGTGCCACATTAAATATGTTCCATACTTGCCAATTGAATTATTTCTCGCTCTCTCACCGATAGTATGTCCTCAGCTACAGGTGAGAAGCTTTCTTTTAGAACGGCTCTGAGCTGTTAATAATTTTGACAGCATCTTTTAAATTTTATGGAACTTTCAATTATTTATTCTCTTTTTTCTTATTAATTATGATGAGAGGGTAATACCGTTTTTTTTGGTAAGGTACCTCGTATTTTGAACCCGTGGGCCGTGGTGGATAGAAATTCTACCAAAATTGTATAATCCGAAAAAAAATATTGCTGTAAATCAACAATTAATAGGATTTCATGGCCGATGTCTGTTTAAATAGTATATACTAATTAAGCCATCAAAATATGGACTTTATGTGATATTTTCGTATGTACTGAAAAATGTATGTACTGTATGTAAAAGAACAAGGGTCATAGCCAGAGAAAAATCAAGGAATGCGAGTAGTGTGTGATCTCACTTATGGGTATTTTCCTGAGGAAATGCAAAATAAAGAAATTCACAGCTCATTACTTTATTTTATAGAAGACACAGCAATTGCAAACTACATCCCAAAAAAAGAATGTTATTGTTATGAGCACTTTGCATCGTGGCAAAGAAGTTAGGTATAGACCTTACAAAAAGCAATCAATGATCTTAGATTATACTTCAACTAAAGGGACTGTGGACACTCTTGATAATCTTCTAAACACATACACTTGTAAAATAGATAAAAATCGCTGGCCCATGATAGTATTCTGTAACATTCTTGATACTACTGCGATCAATGTGTTTGTTCTATAAACTTCAATATATATGATTGGAACGAAAACAAATGGACTAAACAAAGGCTATTTTTGGAAGAACTGGGAAAGTCACTCACTTTTCCATACATTGAAGCAAGACCAAACCTACTAAGAAGTGAAAACTCATTAACAATAGTGAAACAAATACAGAGAAAAGGGAAAGCGTACCATTGGGAGATGCTGTGAATGCTTCATTGAGTGCCAAACGTTCAAGGCGCAAAATCTGACCATCTAGCAATGACAGCAAAACAAACATGTTCTTCTACAAATGTAAGAATCACATTTGCGCACTTAAATCCCATTCTTAATAGAAATAAGGAAGAACAAATATTTTATAACTATTCTTTAAAATAATATGTTAGTTGAAATTTTTTTTCCTCAGAAATTTATCTTTTTAAGATAATTTTGTTAGATAATGTAAATTATTATTCTTTCATTTAAGTCTACTGTACATAAAATCACTTCTTATTTACAGCTGTGCCTAGTTAAATAATTTTTTTAGGTATTATGAAATTTCCGAGAAAAAAATATTCTTAAATATTTGAATATTTGCAGTTCAAATATAATCATTTTCAATTCATAGCAATATATTGATTATTAAGAGTTTGTTATAATTCCTGACAGTCGCTTTGATTTTAAAGAATGTAAGATTATACTTACAAAGGATTGATGTACAATTGCTGTTAACTTTTCAATATCAAGAACGTTGGAGTTTTGATGTTTTGAGACTGCTTATTTCTTCCTTGATTTAAATGGATTAAAAATTTGTGAATAACATTTATCTTTTTTGAAAAAAAATATTGTAGGATTTCTTTTTTCTATGCGATTTAAAAGATTCTAGAAATTGAGATGATTCTGCTTATTCCATATTAGGTGCTTCGTAAGCTTTCGATTAGACGTGAAATAAAATTTGCAGCAAAATTATTGAAATTCCGAGTGCCCCAAGCTAGATAAGTGAAAAATCTTTACTTGTTCCAGAAATCTATATTTTCCAATTGGTAATGGAATTAGTATAAGGCTTACACAAATACCGGTTTTCGAATTAAATATGAGAAAAAAACCCGGCTTTTAGCTGGTTTTCGAATTTTTGTAAGGAAAGTAGAGAACAGGGGAAAATATTTAATTTAATTTAAGTAAAATAAAAAACGAAACAAGTATCAATATATATATATATATATATATATATATATATATATATATATATATATATATATATATATATATATATATATATATATATATGTATATGTATACTAGCTGGTATAACTGTTCATAACACGGGTGAATTGAAAAATGAAGCAATACAGATTGAAGGGGGAAAAAAGTTTTTAATTAGTCTTTTTTTTAAATTGCAAATTAAACAAAAAAGCTTTTTGCACGTCTGAGCTGAACGAGAAAAAAACATATTTGTTAAATTTTAAGTCTGTAGTAACTGATAAAAAGTCTTTTTTTTTATTTATATCTCCCCATAGCTCTCTTGTGGGTCGATTTTTGAAAACACCTTCCTAAGCTGATCTCTGCTCAGCAAAAGTAAAACATTGTTAAAGATTTTGTGTAATGAATTTTTAAAATATTGTAAATAATTTATATTTTTTTTATGTGTAACTTTTTGTTGTATTTATTTTATGTTAAAATTGTAATGTTTGCAAGCAAAGCTTTTTCTTACATTACATTGGCGATTCAATGCACGGTGTTAAAGCCAAGTAGGCATCATTTTTTGCGACCCTGTAGCCAACTTGGCGATTTATTGAACTCTGCAGAAGTTGATAGCTGCAGTGCCACTTGGTGGTAAACTATAACAAAGAGTATAGCGCAAATCCTTCTCTACAAAAAGTACATAAACATGCAAATTTTTATAGTAATCTGTTGAACTGTGTTGGAAAGAAGTTATGTAGTAATATATGCAACAATCCATATATATATATATATATATTCACTGAACGGTGGGTAAGTTTTGTTCCTTTTTTGCACAAAATATTGTCTGAAAATGAAAATATTCGTTCACCAGCTACTGAGTTTAGTTTTATAATTTTCAGGGCATGAAACAACTAATCAAAGTTTTTTGGTTATTTTTTTCATTGTCTCAAATAAAGAAAAATTTCAAGTTTTAAGCTTTGGAGTGTTTTAAGGTTTTTTTTTCAAGGAACTTGAGAATTGATTTTTCAGTAGCTTCTTTTAAAATAGCATTACTCTGATGAGTAGTTTCTTCAATTTGTTCTTCCAGAATCTTTTTCCACATAAGTATTTGGAAATATTCCAGACAATATCTTTCGAGATAATAATTTCGGTTTTTGAAGTAAAAAGAAGCATATTAGATTTCTTCGCTGCATTAGAAATGTTCCGTGGATGTTGCAAAATCAGGAAAAAGTTGCTAATCCTAATTGTTTTCTGTTTAGATTTCGTTATTCTAAAGCATATTAAAAATCAAAACTTATTTCAGTATTTATACGTTTGGTTCATTTAACAGAAATTCAAATATACCTTCACTAGTTAATAAATTCGTATCTCGTCGCATTAAGCTTTCATTTGCTTGAAGAATCGGTCCCAAGACTCCATGTAGCTCTAAAAGTTTAGGATATTGAGTTTCATTCTACATCTAAGAAGAACCAAAATCATTCATTGCTAAAACAACACATTCTTTTCCTGCCAGAAATCTTCCAATCATGTCATTCATACTTTTTCACCTTGTTTAGCAGTTATGAATTAAACTTGATCCCTTTCATTTTCCTTTTTTGCTATAATTTTGAAAAATAGTGTTTATTACTGAAGATTTTCTAAAGAATTCGCAATTTTTTCTGATTTGTGAAACTGATTGTTTGTAATTGTCAGAAAAAATAGGAATAGAATGTGTTCTCGGTTAAAAACAAAATAAAGA
Organism: Trichonephila clavipes; assembly: GCA_019973935.1. Taxonomy (NCBI): domain Eukaryota; kingdom Metazoa; phylum Arthropoda; class Arachnida; order Araneae; family Nephilidae; genus Trichonephila; species Trichonephila clavipes. Next base: position 6,726 of record BMAU01019961.1, on the reverse strand, counting down.
GAATATTCATAATCGCTTTATCCATATTCGTCTTCCTCTTCCAATTACTCACTTGAAACATTTATTTCGGCATCTGCTTCAGCCATTTGAATGATGTCATATGAATCAGCCATATGGATTTTTTAAACCGGTTTTCTTAATTTAAAAACCGGTTTTTATATGTAAGAAATTTACTTTAAGAACCGGTTTTTAAAACCTCGTTTCAAAAACTATCAAACCCTAAGTAATTAAAAAAATTCTTATGAAAGAATTTCAATGTATATTTTCCGTCTAGTATGGGGTCAAAGGAAAGGTTCAATAGTGGTTTGGAACATATGCACTTTTATGTTTTGTCGATCCTTAGCAAGAATTCGAATCCGACTAAAACATGTTTAAAGAGTAAGATTAGTACAATATTTATAATGTACACTTGATTTTACATTTTAGTTAGTTTTTTAAACTTGTAAAGCTATCATCATGAGTTAAGAAAAAGTGCTTATAAGACATGGAAAGTTGTTGGAGCTCGAAAAAGAAAATAAGCAATGGAGGTAAAAAGAAACTTGTGTGATATGTTTGGAGAAGAAGCAATAACAGCTCGAACATGCCAAAGATACCTTGTGAAATTTTGCTTCGATGATCTTCCTTTGAAAGATGAACCCAGATCTGGATGGCCATCAAATATCAGTGTAATTAAGTACTACCCAGTATGATCAGGACAAATCCCAAGTTAACTTCAACAGAAAGGAGCTACAAGCATGCAATTAATCAGACTACTACTTTGGATTATATTAAAAGGCTTGTGTGTTTTCGTGTCCAAACTCTCTGATTGGGTGCTATCAAAATTAAATGAAAAATATTTAATGGACAGAATTTCTATATGTTTTTGAAATTTTGCTTGTCGCAAAAGGGAAACGTTTTTAGATAACTTGGTGACTGGAGGTGAATAGTGAATAGTTTACAATTACGTGGTTAAAGAAAAAGCATATGTTTACAAAGGGGAGTCACCACCATCCACACCCGAAACCGGGGAGCATCAAATGGTTATGTTGTGTTGTTGGTGAGACAGCAAGGGTATAGTGCATTATGCGTTGCTGAAACGGCTGTTACTGCTCTCTTGATGTAATCAATAAAGAAAATAAACATAAACGTCCATCTTTGGCCAACAGAAAGGGCGTGAATTTTCGTCACGACAACGCTAAACAAACCCGTATTGCACCATCTGACAATCATCTACTCTGGCTGCTGCAAAACTTTCTCGATAGAAATAAATATTGAAAATTACGAGAGTGTCAAGTTCCATCCTTCGACACGCCACGGAAGCTTATTGATTCTTTAGGCGAATCTCCTAATTCTTTCACTTCAGTTGCTACATTTCTCATGCTTTCTATAGAAACTATAAATACATAGTCTGCAGAACCTTTTATTCTTGATTTCCAGTAAACTTAAGCTTTCCTGAGCTAGATTTGTTATTATGACACATATTTAAATCTTTTTTAAAAATTTTAAGCAAAAATGTAACGTAAGATATAAATTTTTGTAATAAAAAGTGACCAAACACATACAGCTGAGCAAAACACAAGCTAGAATGCAAACAGACTGTAGGTTGTCAGATTTAAGCAAGAAATAACTGTACTTATAATGTAGTAGTGGCTAAAACACTAGAAGAATTTCAGAAATATACTTTTTTTAAATCTATATATATAAAAATGAATGTTTGTATGTATGTCATCGATGAACTCAAAAACTACTGTACCGATTCTTTTGAAAATTGGTATATATATGAATTTTTCCACGGAGAAGGTTTGTATAATATGCTCATTGATGCCACTCGCCACCAGGTGGTGCTGCAGAGTAGCAACTTCTGCCCCGTTCAACCGATTGTGATGAAAATCATTATGACCATGTATTTTTACACCGAGGAAACGAATATGATATTCGTATTAATGGAAGTTACCACCAGATGGCGCTTCCATGTATCAAGTTCAATACTGATTTTAATAGATATCTATACGAATTCGTATAAATAAAAGTTCTCAAAATATATTTTTGGTGCGATAAGTAAAATAAAACTATAAACTTTCTTTTCTTCTCTATCTCTTCTTCTCTTCTCTTTCTCTTTCTCTTCTTCTCTATCTCTTCTTCTCTTCTCTCTTTCTCTATTCTCTTTTTCTTCTCCTCTATCTCTTATTCCCTTCTCTTCTCTTCTCTATCTCTATAAAAATGATTGTTTACCTGTATGTCTTTTCTAGAATCGTAAACTATGTTTTTGATTATGTGAAGATGTCATTCTAATGAATTTCATATATTGTCGTTACAGTTCATGCTGATATGAATTGAAACAAATGAAGCGAACGATAGATGACATTTCGAGTCGAGAGTGACATAAGAATTTGTGTAGGTTGTGAAATTCATATCTAGCTTACATTAAACAGACAATATTGTGCGTATTTTTATATTTGGGAGAGTTTTTCGAATAATTTTGTGCATTTCATCGTAAGCTGAATTAATTTAGATAAATACTTCAATCGGATTGAATATTTGTAGTTTCCGTGAGCTGATTATATTCATTTTCTACAGTGAATTTACGAAGATCATCGAATGTGTATGTGAAGGATTTGACTGCTGATTGACATTCCGAACGCATTTGCTGTGCGGTTTTTTTCTTATTAGCATCTTATACCATCTGCGACTTTGGGACGTTTTATAAATTCAAAAGCATCACGTCGTTCCTGTATAATTATGCCTTCAAAGCGACGAGCAATTGGCCGATCTACACCTCAAGCACGAAAGAGAAGAGCATTACGAGCCTCAGAATCAGACGAGCAACGAGCATTAAGGCTGGAAAATCTTCGAGTACACGCCACTGAGACCCGTTCGTCTGAATCGTCTGACCAACGAGAAGTAAGATTAGAAACTGATCGAATACGTACTAATCAGATCCGTTCTTCTGAGAGAACTGAATTACGGGAAAGAAGGCTGCAAAATGTTCGAATAAGCACTGCTCGATCAAGACGAACACTGCACGCTGATTTGAATCTTAGTGCATTCCATTATGACAGTAATAATGATTACAGTCTTCATCAAAATGTCGTCATTGGAAAAATGGATAAAATTTGCATGTATTGTAGTGCACTCAAATTTAAAAATGAAACGCGTGGAATGTGCTGTGCCAGTGGAAAAGTTAAGCTACCAGAATTACATTCACCACCCGAACCACTGTCAACGTTTCTATCTGGTGTTACACGTGTGTCGAAGCATTTCTTGGAAAACATCCGCAAGTACAATTCATGCTTCCAAATGACATCGTTCGGTGCAACGAACATCGTGCGCGAAAATTACATGCCGACATTCAGAGTCCAAGGGCAAATTTATCATCATGCCGGATCGTTTCTACCATTGTCGGACGCAGATCACAAGTTCCTTCAAAATTTTTTTTATGGCAAACAGTGATGAACAAATTGAACAACGATGTCATTATAATGCGGGCACTAGACGAGAAATTGTGGGTGCGTTATACAAGGCCTTTTCGATCAACACAATGAATTAGTTCGGTTGTTTAAAACCGCCATTCAACGAATGCCAGCCGATGACTATGCAGTTGTGATTCGAGCAGACAAAAGACCCGTTGGCCAACACGAGAGACAGTTCAATGCACCAACAATCGATGAAGTGGCGATCGTTATAGTTGGCGAAGAATTTGAATCGCGCGACATAATTCTTCATCGCAGAAGTCGTGACATTCAGCGAGTCTCCGAAACTCATCGCTCATACGACGGATTGCAGTATCCGATTCTGTTTTGGCGAGGAGATGATGGATATCATTTTAACATCAAAATGATAAATCCACAAACAGGTGAGGGAACGAATAAGAAAGTCAGTGCCATGAATTATTATTCGTATCGACTGATGATTCGTCAAAACGCTGAGAACCACATTCTGAAATGTAGACAATTGTTCCATCAATATATCGTCGACATGTACGCGAAGATTGAAACCGAACAAATATTATATATTCGATTGAATCAAACCGAGTTGCGTTCTGAACAGTACATCCATTTACGAGACGCAATCGTTAATGATGGTAACGTCAATCCAAACGTTGGGAAGAATGGCCATATTACCGTCTACATTCACGGGGAGTCCACGGCACATGCATGAATACGCACAAGATGCGATGACATACGTTCGCGCATATGGTCGTCCAGATTTGTTCGTCACCTTTACATGTAATCCAACATGGAATGAAATTAAAGAACTTCTATTAGTTGGACAATCATCTTCGGACCACCATGACATTACCGCACGCGTATTTAAACAAAAATTGAAATGTTTGATGGATTTTATTATCAAGCATCATGTTTTTGGAGAGACACTCTGCTGGATGTATTCCATTGAATGGCAGAAAAGAGGATTGCCACATGCGCATATTTTGGTTTGGTTAATCAACAAAATTACGCCAGATCAAATTGATCAAATCATCTCATCAGAAATACCAGATAAGCACATTGATCCAAACTTATTCGACGTCGTCACCAAAAATATGATCCATGGCCCATGTTGCGCATTCAACAATAATTCATCATGCATGTCTGATGGGAAATGCACGAAACGATACCCAAGAAAATTGATTTCTGATACTATCACTGGCAATGACGGATATCCACTGTATCGTCGACGATCAGTTGAGGATGGTGGCAAATCCGTCGTTCTGAAAGTACGAAACATTGATATTGAAGTAGATAATTGTTGGATTGTGCCATATTCACCACTGCTTTCAAAGACCTTCAAAGCACACATTAATGTTGAGTATTGCAATTCAGTGAAGTCGATCAAATACATTTGCAAATAAGTCAACAAAGGAAGCGACATGGCAGTCTTCGGAGTAGGGAATGTAACTGCACCGCTCGATGAAATCAACCAATACCAACTTGGACGCTACATGAGCAGCAATGAAGCAGTATGGCGCATCTTATCATTTCCAATCCATGAATGACATCCAACAGTAATACACTTGGCGGTGCATCTCGAGAATGGACAGCGCGTGTACTTTACAGCAGATAATGTACGTGCAAGAGCATTGGTTCCACCGGCAACAACTTTAACTGCGTTTTACTCATTGTGCCAAGATGATCTTTTCGCTAAAACTTTGCTTTATTCTGAAGTACCGAAATTCTACACGTGTGTGGATTAAATTTGGAGAATCCATGCTTCTCACATGGACAGCTCTATGTGCCTTGCTAACGTATCGGAAAACCTTCTGATTTATTCGTCTACGCACCAGATGGAAAAACAAGAAATATTGAGTATCCCACAGCACTTCAATAAACATCTAATTGAAACTGAACTTTGTAATCACACAATTTTTTCGAAACGGCTTTGAATGAATTGAATATTTGTGTACTGATTTTCCTTTAAAATTATTTTTCTTAAATTTATTTCAGTTGTTTGCGTAGCAACGCGCGCCGGGTACACAGCTAGTTAAAAAATAAAAGAAATGGTAGAATTTGAGTTTAAAAATTTACACTTTTCTGCAACTTCCGGTTCCCTTTTGCAAAGTGTGATGTTTTTTAAAATCACTATAACTTTACTTTTACTTCGCGTAAAGGAAAAAGATAAACCGTTTTGAAAAAATCTGTTCAAACAATAAGATTAAGAAATAAAAAAAAATGCCTTATGTGGACGAAAAACGACATTTTCAAGGTAGGCAGTCATATTAACCAACTCCGCATGAATTCATAATCTTCGGTCATCCTGTATCACATTATTAACTTTGGCAATGTTTTGGTCTGTAATCGGTGACCGTGGGCGTCCAGCACGTTCATCGTCTTCCACACTGTCCCTTTCCCCTGAAAACAGCTCATTCCATTAAAACACACTTCCATGAAACAAAATTGTATTTCCATAAGCCTCGATTAACATTTGAAATATCTCCTTGGATGATTTCTTCACAAGAAACTTGATATTGATTCGCTGTTCGGATTTTACATTCGGCATTTTTCCGGCAGGATGCATTTGCACGTATTTATCTTGGTGGAATTTTCAATTGTTAATAAAATAAATTTTAAAGCGCTGCATTGAGCTGAAATTTTATACACATGATTATTTTGAATGACAATACAATAATTTAATCATAATTGATATAAATTAATTGATTAAAACTAATTATTTAAAGAATTACAAATACAGCCACGCTGGAATCATTTTTGGTGACTTGTGTCATATCTTCCAAAAGATTTTTTTCTCACATGCATTCAGTTGAACTGAAATTTTATAGACACGATTGTTTTGATGACAATGCAAAACTTTAATAATAATTAATAAAAATTAATTATCATTTATGTGTGTCTTCATAAATATTTGACTTCCAAATAAGGATAATTTCCCTGTAATCACATTGAGATTTTGATTAATCTGTGAAAATGTGTTTTTGTTGTTTGAAGAGCCTTTCTAGGTAGCCAATCTTTCATAATTTCAACTGATGTATCAATTTAGTATGAGTTATTTTTTAAAATTTAATACGATCCCCATAATGTCATCTCCATATAATAGACATATATCAATTTTAAGTACATGCGCAAAACTGTAGAATTCTCAAACCATCTTTCAGCTTGTTCGTGAGTGTCACGAGTTTAAATAATATGACGGACCAAGTCTTTCCGACTAAAATTTTAATAAAACCAAAAAGGTAACATAAGTTATTGTGGGTTTCGATGTAAACAAGTTATTACCCACGTCAGCAATACTGAA